>MU691599.1:10598-33562 GCA_026770625.1 Nicotiana glauca
TTTAAGTCCTACCCCCCTGTGGTAAGCCATGCTTAGGGACCCTGGAGCTCCCTCTGAACTTGGATGCCTAAGGGCGGGTAATTCCACACATTGCACTACTCAATTCAATCTCTAGGGTGTAAGCATTGCCTGGGCTTCCTGAAAGCACATGGAACTTTGAAACACTCTAAGAGAAGGCCTTGGAATTTGGAATCCGGATCTAGTGAAACATATGTTATTAGATATTGAGATTGAATTAGGCTGCTCGGATCTAGCTGTGGGATGTGATGTATTTTTAATTGTTTTTCTTTCTTTCTTCTGATTCTGTAATAATCTTGTAAAAAGAACTCGGGGAATATTAGTAAAGGGTGTGGGAGGGGTTTATATTTTATTACATAATTCAATGGGTAGAAATCATGCCTATAGGATTTTAGCATTGCAAATCACTTAGAAATCATGCCTATAGGATTTTAACATTGCAAATCACTTAGAAATCATGCCTATAGGATTTTAACATTGCAAATCACTTAGAAATCATGCCTATAGGATTTTAACATTGCAAATCACTTAGAAATCATGCCTATAGGATTTTAACATTGCAAATCACTTAGAAATCATGCCTATAGGATTTTAACATTGCAAATCACTTAGAAATCATGCCTATAGGATTTTAACATTGCAAATCACTTAGAAATCATGCCTATAGGATTTTAACATTGCAAATCACTTAGAAATCATGCCTATAGGATTTTGTATTGCAAGCATAATAGAGATCATGCCTATAGGAAATGCATAAAAAATGCTAGGCAAATAGTAGGTCCCCTAACGTTCTAAAAGCAGTAACAAATCAAGATGTAGATATCATGCCTATAGGGTTCAAACTCGCCTAATATGTCAAACATTTGTCCAAATCTGTCTGTTTTTGAAATCTGGCCAAGTCTGTCTTTACACTGTTTTAAATCTATAGAGTTTTTTTTAAAATTCCAAACTCGCATTTTTATCCTAGAACCAACTTTTTGGTCTTCTGCCTAAATCTTCGTTTCAATGCTTTTCGAAAAATGCCTCTTTACAATTTTTACTTAAGCAATTCGGCTAGTTTGCAAGTCATCTCTGAACTTCTGCAAATTTCAATTTCCTGTTTCCAAAACTCTTCTGTACAAATCTTTGTCTAAAATTAACGCGTTCTGAATTACTGGGTCTAAAATACTTTAAGTTCTGACAAACTGGATCCAGGTTGCCTAATGCGGACATATTATCCAACTCTATGTGTTAAACTAATCTGTCCACTGTAATGTTTTAATATTAAGACCAAATCAGTATTACAAGTCATGATAAACTAAATTGTTGTATGGCTTAAGTGGTTTTATGTACAGCTTTTGTATGTTTGTTTACTCCCCTTATGTGCTATTTGTTTTGATTTATCCCTTAGCATTTTTACCTTTAAACTCCATATATGCCCTCATCCCCTTTCTCATTAGAAGTCCAAATACCCCGGGACTGATAGGTCGGGGTGGGTAGTAGCATGCAATAAGTAAACGAGACTAAACACACTTAAATACCTTAACGGGGTGGGAAGGGTAGAATATGGAGATGATGATAATGGTGTGCTAATATCTCGTGCTGGAATGACTTGCTGGATATTGCACCGACGTGATCCATATTATAGTTAAACCTAGGACCCTCTCCCTTTATTCATATGGTATGATGTTTTTTCTTAAATATTTTATGTTTTCTTTCCAAAAGCACTTATGTTTTTTCTCTCTTTCCTTTCAAAACTTTTAACTTATTTGTATTCCCTATGTGCAAACGTTGTTTGTTTACTCTTACTCTTCTTAAAGTCACAACTAAGTAAGGCCGGGAACCACACTAGTGGATCTTGAGGGGTGCCTAACACCTTCCCCTCGAGATAACCTCCAGCCCTTACCCGAACTCTGGTTTTCCTTCAAATTATTTTCTTTTCTCTAAAAGTGTCCTAATGCACTATAATCATTAGGTGGCGACTCTTCAAATTCCACAACCCGGTTCCTCAAAAGGGAACGAGAGTTGTTTTGTCCATAATGTCGTAAACCCAACTCCGCCCTTTGGAGGGTGAAAAGGGGGCGTCGACAGAGTCATATGAGACTTTTGGATTGCTCTCGGAGTGGCTCATTGCCTGAGCAGTTCATACTGGGTGAGACGAGATTATGAGATTTAGGATCAGTGCAATCTGATTATATGAAGTACATTAAGGAGCAAAGATCATCATTTGGTTCAGAATGTGGTAATGTTCTTGTCAGAAGTATAGACTCAATGATTGATTGACCCTGCAGTTGATTATGAATTGCGGCACATCTCATCCGTCGTGGCGGTATTGTAAGAGTTAGAGTAAGACTTGCGTGTGTCGTGAGGTGCAATGGGAGCATCTGATTCGTTGAATTTTGGCTAAGTTGAACAGAGAATATTATTGTGGTCCTGTGGATTTAGTGTTACAAAGTAAGAATTCAGCAAAGTTATACAGTCATGTTTGAGTACAACGTGTAGCAATTGTCATGGTGATCGTATGTTGGAAACAGTCCTGGCATAGAATTCCGGATGTTGGAATCACGCTCTAAAGCTTAATTGCTCTAACAAAGGGGGAGTATCTTCAGAATTTATCGAGCTAATGTGCTCAGCTAAATTGTGGTAGCACGAGAAGGTTCATGAGGTGCTAAACAATGATTTCAGACTACTTCCGTATAGTTCTCAGCACGTTCGAGGATGAATGTATGTTTTATGTGGGAGAGAATGTAACGACCCGACTGGTCGTTTTGAGTACTAGCACTCCGTTCAGCACTCGGAGGCCATGAATAGCTTCATTTCAGGTGTTATGACTTGTACATGTGGTCGGAATTTAGTTTCGGGAAGTTCGGAGTTGATTTGGGAAGAGAATTCTCATTTCGGAAGCTTAAAGTTGAAAGAATGAACTAGGATTGGAATTTTGAGTAAACGACCTCAGAATCGGGATTTGAAGGTTCCAGTAGGTTTGTATGATGAATTTGTACTTGGGCGTATGCCCGGATTGTGGTTTTGGACAACTGGGGAGCATTTTGGCGCCTATTGTGGAAGTTAGCATTTTAGAAGGAATTTCTTAAGTTTGACTTGAAGTGCATTTCAGTGTTATCGATGTCCGTTTGGGATTCCGAGACTGGGAATAGCTCCATATGGTCATTCTGGAGTTGGGAGCGCAATCGGAAGTGAATTCGGAGGTCGGTAGGTCATTTTGAAGCCATTTGGTTAAAGATAGAAATTTGACGGTTTTTTGGGAAGTTTGACCGGAGGTTGACTTTTTGATATTTGGGTCAGAATCCAATTCCAAAAGTTGGAGTAGGTCCGTAATGTCAAATATGACTTGTGTGCAAAATTTGAGGTCAATCGGACGTGTTTTGATAGGTTTAAGCATCAAATTTAGAAGTTGGAAGTTCTAAAGTTCATAAAGCTTGGATTGGAGGTTGATTCATGACTTTAGCATTGTTTGATGTGATTTGAGGCCTCGAGCAAGTCCTTAATGTGTTTTGGGACTGGTTGGTGTTATTGGTCGGGGTCCCGGGGGCCTCGGGTGTGTTTCGAGTGGTAATTGCGATCTTATTTGATGTTTCAATGCAGTTTCTTTGGATATAAAGGGGTACCATATTAAGAAAATGAGCTCCAAATTAAGTTTTTGTTGAACCATTAGATCGGTATCGTAATTTCGAAGCCATAGCAAAAAGAATCGTCGAATTTGGACATCGTATGAGGAAGTTATGCTCATTTCCGTGTCGAAAAAATGCTGGTTACTATCATAACCGCAGAAGCGGAAATTATTCCGCATAAGAAGAATTTTCTGCAAAAGCAGAATTTTCTGCAAAAGCGGAAATTTTTCGCAGAAGCGAAACCGCAAAAGCAGAAATTTTTTCGCAAAAGCGGAAACTGCTGGAGGCAGAGAGATTTCTTTAAAAATCGAAGTTTGGCTCATTTTCACTTCATTTCTTCCACGGGAGCCGATTTTGGAGCAACTTTGGAGTGTCATTTTAATCACCAAGCATGAGGTAAGTGATTTCTACTAGTTTTGAGTATATACAAGGTTTATCTATGGATTTAGACTTGAAAAATTGTAGAAAATTCGGGGTTTTGGTTGAAAACCTAGGAAATTAGAAATTTTGGATTTTGATCACGATTTGGAGTATGGAACTAAGAGAAAATTATATATTTGAGTTCCTAAGGTCATGGGTAATCTTTATCTTCGAAAAATTTTGGATTCCGGGCACGTGGGCCCGAGGGCATTTTGGTCAACTTTTCGTTCGGGGTTAAGAATTGTTACAAATTGGGTAATTGAACATATATTAATTGATTTGTATAATCATTGGCTAGTTTTGGAGCATTTTACGTTGGTGCAAGTCTTCGGAAGAATGTAGAATGCCGGTTATGAGCTGTCGGAGCAAGGTGAGTCTCCTTTCTAATCTTGTGAGGGGGAATTTACCCCATAGGTGAGTCAAATTGGTTATGTGCTCCTATTTGTGGGGGCTATGTACGCACGAGGTGACGAGAGTCCGTGCGTAGCTACTATTATGCTATTGTCCGGGTAGTCTAGGACCCAAAAGCATGTTATATGTGAATTAGTTGTGGAATAATTGATGGCTTGAATTGCTTAAATCACATTAAATTAATAATTGGATTTTCTAAAAGACTTAAGCTTCCTTTTCTCAAATTATTAAAGAGGATTGGACTTCCTTGGATAATTGCTATGTGGACTTCATGACTGACTGTTGGTATATGTGTTTATTTAGGAACGGGCCGAACGCCTCGGCAGATTAATAGATGCATCTATAGGCGCGTCGTCGACCCTCGGCAAGTGCACATTTATTTCTGTTGGATCGGGCCAACACCTCGGTATGATTTGCGCATACTTGTATTGCTGCCTGGAACTTAATTAAATTGTTGTTGCCTTTCATTGCTTAAAGATATTCGGAATATATTTAAAAAGGAATTTCTGGGAAATCTCCTATAAAGGAATTAATTGATTATTTGTTTCTTTCTATTTGGACTAAAATTGTTTATAGAATAAATTCACTGATTAGTATATATATATATATTAAGGAAGAATCATTATTGAACCATTAGAAAGTGTTAGAGTTGACCATCTCGTCTCTACCCCTTCGGGATTAGGCGGGATACTCACTGAGTACACGTCGATTTGGTACTCATACTACACTTCTGTGCATTTTTGTTGCACATGTATATGTTACTTTAGCGGCCTACTGGGCGCAACAGCTTGGACGATTAGGGGACTAGGTGAGTTGCAGTATGCAAGGCGGCCCACAGCTTTTAAAGTCCCTTCTAGTAAAAATGTATTTCCTTTATGTCCATTGTAATCCGGACGGATATTGCATTGTATTTTTACATTCTTATCAGTAGATGCTCATGCACTTGTGACACCGGGTTTCTGGGATGGTTTCAGTAAAACTTCGTATTAATTGTTATTATTTAAATTCGAATCCAAGAAGTGATCTTTTATTTATGTAAAATGGAAGGAAAAACTTTAGATTTTCAAAAGTATTAAAAGAGGAATTAATTTGTAATTTAATTGGCTAGCCTGACAGCGGTGTCTGGCACCATTACGACCCGTAGTAGATTTGGGTCGTGACATAAGTATGATGCTAGCTCTAGTTTAATGAACTTAGTTTGGTTACTATGTTATTTTAGTTGTAGTATCGATTTCACCAAGGATTACCATGCTTAGCTCAATATTCTGATACTAGTTCCTAATAAAATTTAAATGCAGACTTCGAAGATGATATTTAGTTACAGCTTAATTTTCAGATGGCATGAAAATTGGATATAAATATGAACTCATTCTCGTCACAATTTTCAAGACATTGTTATGATTATTGAGTTATGACTATTTTGTGATCCGGATACAATATAACACAATAACGATGCCCTCTCCTGTTAATTAATGTCAATTCATTGTTCTGGACTGAAATAGAAATAAAGGCATTAAGGTCTGAGTAGTAATCATTTCTCCTTCCCTATTAACTGATTGTGTTTCATCAAATTGAGTTGTTATCAAACAAAATCAACCTTAGAAATTAACTAATTCTTATATTATGCCCAACGTTTGGCCAATTTATTTAGTAATTGTGCCTTTGATTTGAACTAATATGTGTATCGGCCCGTCAAGTGTTAACAGGCCCAAAATTAAATTAGCATCAGATCTTTGGGCTTATCACAGGCCCAGGCTGTCCAGCTTTTTGCATATAAAATCTGGGCCTGTTTTGAACAACATTGATATGTCATTCCCTTCCCATTGGGCTGCTTCTCATAACTTGATGAAAATTCCGTTTTCTACTTATTAAAGTTTTTGGGTTTTCTATGATTTAAGCATAGGTTTTGGGCTTTTGACTTAGGTAGCATACTTGAATTAAGAGGTTTCTGCTCTTGTTCAAGTATGGACTTGAACTCAAGGCCCAACTTCCTTGATTGCTTTTAATAATAGTAATTAATTAGGGTCCCTTTTAGAGACAATCCATACTAGAAAATAATAGTCCCTTTTAGGATGGCCTTAAAAAATAAAACGAGGTGCGCCACGCCAAATAAAACTCATAAATTGCGTGGCCCTCTTTAAATGTTTACATTAAATACGTTGAATTTGGGACGTGTCATTTAGCAAATTTTCATGGTCTCCCACAAAGTTAATAACACGTTAGTCGCTTTAGGCGCGCTTTTTAATAGTTTTAACTTCCTAAATACGGGTGCGCATTTCATGCAACCCAAATCCAAATCCCAAAATATTTAATAAAATGTGTCGAGGATCCGGGTGCATTTCATGTGACGTGATCCAAAAACACGTTTTAAACAACGTTCACTTTTCTTAAAAAAAATTTATTGAAAGCGGTGAATAATTCTAAAATTGCACTATAGGATAACATGTACCAAAAAATCATATTTTAGCCATTTATAATAGTTTAAGCGACCGTGCTAGAACCACGGGATCCAGGGGTGCCTAACACCTTCCCTTGGGTCAACAGAATTCCTTACTTAGAATTTCTGGTTCAAAGACTCCATTCGGGAAGTCGAAATTTTCCTCGATTTGGGATTCAAGATAAATCGGTGACTTGGGAAACCAAAAGCCAAACCTATCCCAGGTGGCAACTCTAAATAAATAAATAATCCTATTTCAAATAATGTCACTTTAAATGGAAAAACTCCCTTATACACTACCTTTCGGCATGGTGTGTAAAAAAGGAGGTGTGACAGCTCTGGCGACTCTGTTGGGGACATGAACCCAGAATTTCAGTTCAGGGTTCAAGAATTCGAGCTTAGTATAACTGTTATATTTGGATTTATCTGATTTTCCTACATGTCCTATGCTATATGTGCTAAATATTTTACCGCTTTGATATTTGTTGAATGGTATATATAAACTATTACGAATCCCTTCCTCTCTCTGAGTCTTCTGCATTATGGAGAAGGGCGCACTTTGTGTAGCTTCTCTTCTGTTTAGAGTCTTTTCCCATTTAGAACGAGTTTTAGATAAGTTGCTAAGCCGGTGGAGCTTCTGTATCCCCGGTACGCTGCCTCCCCCTCGGCTCGAGTTGTCCGTTTGGGTAAGCCAGTTCTAGAGCAATAAACCTAGGGTTTAATCCTAGAAGAACAAAAACCTCATGACGGATCCCTAGTAGGAACGTTTGTTTGCATCATGTGGATTTGAAATAGAGGACTCAACACAGGGGTTGGGTCCGCCTAGGCAGGTGACCTGAAATGAAAAGACCATCCTGATGCATCTTACGTGCTACTTGCGCATTTATTTGCTCGGCTTTGCATGTTGACCGGTTTGTATATAATGAGAGAAAATTGAAAAATAGCGGTGTTAGGACTAAGCAAGGGTAACCACTTGTTTTGAAAAATCAATGCCCAAATAGTACCGACATGCTGCCAGATTCTTTAAAAATAAATTTTGGAAAAAAAAAAGATTGTTGTTCCAAAGTATATTTGATTTTGGCAAATCTGCCCAAACTACGCTGGTTTGATTCTCATCGGATGTGAGATACGTAGGCAACCCTCAACGGGTCCAACCTCCCTTTTGCAAAAATAGCCAAAAAATGTCAAAGTTTTAATTTTTGTCATAAATAAGTCGGGTGATGCCATTCCTGTTTAAAATAAGCCGAATGCCCCCAAAATGGCACCGGAAGGCTAATTTTGCAAGAACAACCACCCTGAGTCATTTTAAACGGTTGGCAGGCATATCCTTATAATCTCCCTCCCAGAAGTGCTGAAAGGTCGTATCTGCAAAACCGAGTCTTTGTTTTCTTAAATAAAAATTCTTGAAAAATAGTCACTTTTATTTTAAGTCAAAATGAGTCATTAAGTAGCCATTTTTCTTTAAATAGCCACATTTTTCCTTTTTAAGGTCAAAATAAATCATTAAATCACTTTAAATAAAATGTGCACGATGAATACAGTTGGCATTGAAACCTTCTCAGTCCTGAGTGAGATCCCTTTGAAGATTCACATGTGGTGGAATGATTTGGGAAAAGGCAGCAGAGAAGCCTTGGTCAAGGTTTTGGGTGGTCTTATTGGATTGTTGAACATCAAACCAAGAACTGATATTATTGAGGCACTGATACCATTTTGGGACCCAACTCATACTGTATTCTGGTTCTTGGACTTTGAGCTTACACCCACACTAGAGGAGATTGCGGGATATGCGGGTCTCAATGGGAACCTCAGGAGTAGAAACCCATTGACACCGAGATCGGTAACCCTCCACCGATTCTTGGATTTGTTGAGCATTAGTCGTGACGTTCAAGATAAACATCTAGCCGAAGGGTGTTGCACACTGCATTTCTTATACCACCGATATGGCAACCCGAAAGGTTTTGAGGAGCCCAACACCGTTTTGACACACACCGTAAACAAAGATAAATCGGAGGCCCGGCGGGGATTGGCTTTCATGGTGGCTTTTCTGGGGGTCGTGGTTTGTCCAAGAAAAGATGGTCACATAGACATTGGCCTTGTAGGAATGTTGGATGTTGCCATAAAGAAGTCTAATAGCACAGTGGTTCCCTTGATTGTGGCAGAAATTTACCGAGCTTTGACCATGTGCCGAGAGGGTGTAAAATTCTTTCAGGGCTGCAATCTGCTACTACAGTTATGGATACAGGAGAACCTTTATCATCGCATGGGGTATATGAACTATGGTTTAACCGGGCTAAGTTGTATTGCATAGTTCGGAACTAGGGTAACAGGTATTGAGTTCCCCGAGGGCGTTGAGGCTTGGTTGTCATGCTTGAGATCTTTGACTGCAGATAAAGTTAAATGGGCTTTTGGATGGCTTCCCGCTACTGAGGTTGTGTATACATCGGCAGAAGTACCTTATATTCTTTTGATGGGCATTTGAAGCATCCAACCCTATGCTCCCTACCGAGTCCTGTGGCAGCTAGGAAGATTCCAAACCGTCCATGGTGATGAAGACCTGAGCGGGCAAATCCTTGAGTTAGGTCCAAAAGCTGCATTTCTGGAAGGAAAAATCCGATAAATATGGAATGAGTGTCGGTTCCTTGAGATAATACTATAGTGCAGGATCGGGCCAGAGGCGAAGTGGATCCCAAATACTTGACCTGGTTTGGCAAAAGATTTCAAAACCCTGAGAGACCCGCCAAAAGGCCACATGTACAACAATTCACTGACGAGGCCCAGGTGCAATGGGATTGGCTAGCCAAGGAAAAGGAATACAGGGCCCGAATAGGAGCATTGGAAAAACAAGTTCAGGATCTCTGATTTGAAAATAGCTTGCAAGCCGCAGCTGATGAAGGTGATAAAAATAAACTGGACCAAGAGAATGAAGCTCTCAAGGCTCAAATCCAACAAATGAAAATAGCTGCTAAAAATCAAGAAAGAAGTCGGTCCGATGAGAGATTGATAAAAGGGATGAAGAAGCAAGTCTTGGAGTGCCAGGAAGAATTGGAGAAATCTGAAGGGAACATGGAAAAGATCCTGGCACAGTGGGCAAAGAAGACAGAGGAAAGAGCCCAGTTTGTACAACAAATGAAAAGAAATTATGAGGGAACCATTGCTAATATGAAGAGAAAAATGAACACCCTTGAAGATAAGGCAGCCCGGCAGGACAAAGAATTTCAGGCTGAGAGGGAACAATGCTATGGGTTAATCGCTGAGATGGAGAAAGAAATAAAAATGTTGCAAGACCATCATTCCACGACTCCCAGGTGTTAGAGGCTCGCAACCAGTAGATAAGCTGAGTACTCTAGGAAAAGGGCCGGATCAGGGAAAGAATTAGAGGCGTTGCAAATTATATTATCATGAAATGTCAAGCCGGCGAGAGAATGGGTCGTACTACTTTTTTTGCTATAGTGATGATATTTGTTCGTCAGGTTATGAATGATTTGGAGCAGTTACAAAGGGGTCTTGCATGCAGGCCCATGGCGATGCCGAATAATGCCCCGCGGGGCCCAGGATTTGAAGCTTTAATGTATTCTTAGTTGTCGAGTCTGTATTTTGTTTTGTTTTTTAGTCTGTTTGTAGTTTCCTTTCCAAGAAGATGAGTACTTTAACACCTCTTGTAATAGAGTTTTATGAATGAAAATTGAAAATTCCCAAAAATTGTTTTCTTTACTTTAAAGTTAGGAACTACGCTTGGTCTGATTCATGCGGAGTCATGATACGTAGGCAATCTCCACAAGATTCGACTGTAACCCCAAGAAAAGGAAAGAAAAAAAAAATACGAGGGAAGGAAATAAAAGGAAAACAATAGAGGAAAAGAAGTGCAACAGAAGAAAATAAGGAATCGAGAGAAAAACCATGGCAAAAGAAAATGGAAAACAAGAAAATGAAAAAACAGAGGGCTAAGAAAAATGAGAGGAAAACAAAAAGGGAAAAGAAAAGCAAGAAAAACAAAGGAAAGTCGGGATGACGCATGCAACTGTGGCAAACATATAGATACTCAATTAGCTGTATAGATGCATCACACCCCAATGTGCGGTTACCTATCTGTTACTTGTTTCAAACTAACCGTTATTGTTGTCAAAATTCCAGCTTAGGTATTTAGAAATGGTGGTTGGTTTTTGGTAAGCTTGCATCGCATCGATATTTTACCAGATCAAAAGGAAGTACAGAAATGCCGTCTGAAATGAATTTGCCACCAGTTCTCATATCTGAAAACATCCCTATCTCAGGGATCCCGGCCTCCGAGTCTGCCACAACGGAGGAAACCCGGATATTACGTCTCCAAATGATAGAGATGTGGGACGCATGGACCAAAGGCAAGGAGCCTCCAAGTGCTATCCCTGGTTTCCCTGAATTGTTCCCGAGGACCGGGGGTACTACTAACATCCCTATCAGTCACCCGAATATCCCACTGGGGCAGCCTACTATGTTTGCTCACATTGTAAGAACACCTTCTGAGGTACGCCCCCAGGTGTTCACATCAGGAGTAACCCCCAATATTTTTACCGCTCCACCATGCTCCGCCCCCACATAACCTTCATTTCCTAGGCCTACTTTTGATTCCTTGGCCTTCACCTTCCAAAATCCCATATTTCAAGAATATCCTCCTCTATCTCCCACATACACTTACCCTCAGCCACCTCCATTTTAGCTTACACCAGGGCAAGATAAAACACCCAAAGCTCTTGAACAAGATGAGATGGAAAAAAGAATAAGGAGCCTTGAGCAGAGTTTAAAGAATATGCAAGGCTTAAGTGGGCAGAAAAGTGTTTCTTATACCGATCTGTGCATGTTCCCTCACGTGTACCTGCCCATGGGATTTAAAATGCCAAAGTTCGAAAAGTATGATGGGCATGGAGACCCCATTTCTCACCTAAAAATGTATTGTAATCAGTTGCGCGGGGCCGGTGAAAAAGAAGAGTTGTTGATGGCTTACTTTGGAGAGATCTTAGTAGGCATTGGCTCAGAATGGTACATGGACCAAGACGTCTCACGATGTCACATTTGGGACGATCTTGCCAGAGATTTTGTAAGGCACTTTCAATACAACATCGACATCGCACCAGACGAAATTCCTTGGCAAATTTGAAGAAGAAACCTTCGGAAAGCTTCAGAGAATATGCTATTAAGTGGTGCGAACAGGCATCGAGGGTGAAACCTCCCATGGATTAAGTAGAAATGGTCACCGTCTTCCTTCAGGCCCAAGAAGCAGATTACTTCCAAAACATGATGTCGGCCATAGGCAAGCCTTTTGCAGAGGCAATCAAGATTGGTGAAATGGTAGAGAACGGTCTAAAAACGGGCAGGATTTTAAGTCAGTCAGTCATCAGAACAACCTTCCAAGCCATCCAAGACGGGTCTGGAGGAATGGCCAAAGCTAAAAAGAAAGAGGAAATAGTTATGGCAGCGCCAGGGGGAAGAAGATACCGGGCTCCTAGACTTGTATTTTCTGAAAGAACCCCTCAACACTACTATCCTCATTCTGATATGGCTTATTCTCCCCCACCTTATGCGGTCATGAACGATCAACCCTTTGCCCGACCACAGCCACAAGCCAATAAAATCAACCTCCATTCCAAAGAAACCAGCCTCCTCACCAGAACCACTATAATCCTCGACCTCCGCAAAATAACTTCCATCCTCGGGAACAACCCAGAAGACCAAACTTTACACCCATCGGTGAACCCTACTCCAGTCTGTTCCCAAAGCTTGTTCAAATGAATTTGCTGCAGACCTTACCCTAAAACAGGCAAAACCCGAAATCACCATCCTATCAGCGGGGCATCCGATGTGCTTATCACTGAGGAGCTGACGGGCAGAGTACAGAAAACTGTTGGACGTTGAAAAGAGCCATGGAAGACTTGATAGAATAGGGAAAGATAGTGTTGAGGGGCGAGGAAGTCCCAAATGTGACCAACAATCCATTGCCCACTCACAACAATGGGCCGGTAATCGGGATGATTTGTGAAGACATGGAGTTTAATCCAGCCTTGAAAGCTATAATTGCTATCGCTGATGCATAAAGGAAGCCCAAGGTAGCCTCGAAGCAAGAGAAAGGGAAAAAGAAGAATAAAATCGTCAAGACTGAACCTGAGAAGAAGGCTGAAACAAAAGCAGAGACGGTGCCTCCTAAAAATGGAATTCACTATGTTCCGCGAGGCCGCCAAGAAAAGCCATTGGTTGTGAGCGCTCCAAATAAAGTTAAAGTGAAAAAGGGAGCATAAATGTATGTACCAAAAGGAGCTTATGTGATACGGGGAACAATTAAACCACCTCCGCTAAATGAGCCAGTGGTTATTGGACGCGTACCACAGAAGCCAATGACAGACCCTGCCGCGGTGCCATGGAATTACCAGCAGACAATGGTTATGTACAAAGGAAAAGAAATATCGGGAGAGCTTCCAGGAAACACCTTTGTTGAGAAATATTCAAATGTACAGGAGGTAAACAATGTAACGCGAAAGCGCTTTCCATCCAAGAAGCCTGTGAGTACTGAGGAAGCAGAGGCTTTCTTCCAGAAAATGAAGATGCATGATTATGAGGTAGTAGATCAATTGAGAAAATATCCTAGAACAAGTGTCGTTGCTGTCATTGGTGACGAAGTCCTCCGAACATCAGAAGATCTTAATGAAAACTCTGAATGAGGCGTGTTGATGCCCCCCTTTTTCCCTCACTCCAGAGAGCGAGGAATCGGGTTTACGACATTTAGGAAGGACAAATCTATTCCCATTTAGGAATGGGGTTTTGGATTTGGAGAGTCTCCACCTAATGATTATAGTGCATTAGGACATTTTAAGGAAGAATTTGAGATGAAAACCAGAGTTTGGGTAAGGGATAGAAATTATCTCGAGGGGAAGGTCTTAGGCACCCCTCAAGATCCACTAGTGTGGTTCCTGTACATGCTACAATTGTGACTTTAAATACAAACAAGCAAGTAGACAAGCAAGCATTGCAAATACAAGGAATTTTCACATAGTGGTTTCAAATAAAAGCACAAAAGGGTTTAAAAGTGCTGAAATTTGGAAGGAAGTAGTTTTATAATTAAAGAAAAGGTATGCGAGTAAAGGGGAAGGGGCCAAATAATTGATGCAAGTAACTTAAAAGAAGTAAAAGAAGCGGAAGTTTAGGGAGAAACAATACTAAAATTCAGACAATTAAAAGGGAGATTTTCATGATAGGTGCAAAGAATTGAAGTAAAAGAAAAGAACTTGAAAAACTGAACAGCTTTAAAATTCTAGAAAAAAAAAATAACAGAACTAATGAAGAGGGAGGGGATCCTAGGTTTATATATCACATGGATTATCCACACAACATTCGTACCCAATTGTACGCATAGTGTTATTGTGATCATCATCTTCATGTCTACCCTTCCCACCCCATTAAGGTATTAAACCGCGGTATAGTATCGCTATTACCCGTCGCAATCCTATCAGTCCCGGAGGCAAATGGACTACTAATCCTAAAGGGAGGGGGTTTGGGGCTTTTAGAAGTTTTCAAAGGACAAAATGCTAAGGCGTCAACCAAAACACGTAATGCAAATAGGGGGGAAACAGACAAGCAAACAAGGCTCAAATACACCTCCATAAACCAGCAAAAGGTCATAGAGTTTAGCATGTCTTACACGTGCTGATTTGGTCTTAATGAAATAAAGTGGCGAGTGGACTGGTTCAACGCAAATTTTTAGGCGAAAAAGTCTACATAAGGCATACTCGAATGCAGGTGACTAAAACCGATCTGATTGGTTAATCCTCTTTTTCTAAGTGTTGGTTAGAACTAGGCATGATATCTACTGATTTTAGAAAAGACGCAAACTGACTATAGAAGAGGTTACTAGTTTTAACAGAACAATACTAGTTCAGCAGTTGACATTGCTTTTATTCAGATTCGAGATTTCCTATAGGCCTGCTTTCTATAAGCTTACTGATTTGGACACCTTTTTAGACGTCAGCAGAAGTCTTATGAACATGATATCTATATGCAGTTTTTATTATTAAACCTATGAACTGTTTGCCTAATGATGCTTATATATGCAGAAATGCAGTAGTCTATAGACAGTTTTTTATATGAATTGGAAGAACAATTAGAAGTTAACCAATATGCGGGATATCTATGTATGGAGATGAAAAATTAAGAGTTAATCCTATAGGCATGGATTCTATGTGTATTTGCAGGAATTAAACGTTAACCCTATAGGCATGATTTCTATGTGTATTTGCAGAAATTAAGAGTTAACCCTATAGGCATGATATCTAGGTGTGAAGTTGTAGAAACCATAACAAATCTCTATAGGCATGATCTCTAGGTGTGAAATTGGAGAAATCATAACAAATCCCTATAGGCATGATCTCTATGCGTGAAATTGCAGAAATCATAACAAATCCCTATAGGCATGATATCTACCCTTGGTGCATAAAAATAAATCTCATTCCCCCTTCTTACTAAATCCCCGAGTTTATACAAGTTATTACAGCCCAAAAGAAATAAACTGGAATTAAAAAACATCAGAAATCCTCAGCAACATACGAGCAGCCTAATCCAGACTTAATGCCTAATAATATGAGATTGAGCCACTTTCGAGATCCAAATTTCCAAGCCGTCTCTTATCTAGGGTGTTTTAGAGATCCAAAGGATTTCAGGAACCCCAGGCAGTGCACACACCCAAGATGTTAATCAGAAATTGAGTTGTGCAGTGTGGAAGGGCCAGCCCTTATGTGTCCAAGTTCAGAGGGAGCTCAAGGGTCCCAAGGAAAGGCTCGCACAAGAGGGGCAGAACCTAAGTTCTAAGAATGGGTGTAAGTGCAATAGAAGGGGTAGGGGCTATCCAGGCAGGTTGGTGGTCATGCCCAGCCACAAAATAGACTGGCACACCCCTGACCAAACCTATTGATCAAGCATTTAGAGAGTAAAGACCTATTGGAGGTCAAGCCATGGCCTGAACAATAACTAGAAATACTGGCAGTCCAAGGCTGTTACTCAGCACACACAATAAGGGAATAGGGATGGGAAATTGACAAAGCTTAGGGCCCAAAGGGTGGACAATAATTTCAGCCATTGCCATGTTTCTGAACCATAACTTAGAGCATATAAACGGGATATGAGGGTTTGGGATTCATAAGGTAGAAAATAAATAACACACGACTAACAGAATGCACCCATAGATAAACATTAAATTACAAGGGAAAGGGAACGTATTACAGCATGTTAGAAACACATGTTGACTGAATAAACATGAATATAAGTAGACAGAATAACAAACTGGCATAATTAAAGAAAAACATGTTGTTGTTGAAGCTTGTAAATTAACTAGGACATACTAGTAGAGAAGCAATGTGCAGAAAAAAGTAGAGCAAACAAGAGTCCACTGTCTAGCCTTGGGTTTCAGCCGGCTAGACAAAGCAACAGCACAAGTAGCAGTAAAGAAAGAGAGAGTTTTTTAAGTGTAAGAGGATATTTTGAACTCAAATTGTTCGTGTGTGTTCGTGTCTGTTTGAAACAGAAGAGTGTAGGTATTTATAGCTTTGAAAACATGTAGAGAATAAGGCAATAGGTAAAATTTAAACACAAATATGGAAACAATCACAAGTTAGAATCAATTAACCAAGTGATTCCCCTTTAATTAATGAAACACTGCTTAACGGGTATTAGCAGGTCTAATTAAGGAAAGAAAAATCAGTTTGGGGGCAGATTGACTATTGCCATAAAAAGGGTAGTAAAAGCATGAAGTAAATAATCAAGTCTAAATACGAAATAGGTTTATTTTGGGAAAGGATTCAGCAAGGTAAAACATCACAGTAAAGGAAATGAATCAATTAATTTTAAACATATGAGTAAAAATTAGGGCTCGGAAGAAAACCTTTTTCAATTAGTCACAAGATCACAGGAATCAAGATCAGACAAGAAAGGAACATGATTCTACACTTCACCATATAAATAGCAGGGGATGGACAAGCATGCAGAGTTAAACATGTTGATGAAAAGAAGTAGCACAAACATACAGTAGCAGTAGGGTAAGCTAGTCAAATAGGTCAAGTAGTCACATAGAACCAACAGTGAAGAAGAACATAGAAGCAAGTAACGAGAATCAGAAACAAGTAAAGGTCTCACAATAACAAGTGATGCAAAACATTTAAGAAATTAGGGCTTTAATAGTACAAAATTTAAGAGATGATAAGAGCTCAAATCAGATAAATTAAACAAGGAGAAAAGAGTCAGAAACAAAGAACTTAATCGAACAAGTACATATTTAAACAAATAATCTCAGAACTCGGAGAAGACCAAAAAGGGAACTCGGGTTTTTAACATGCATGAAACAGATAGAGGAATAATCATGAGCAAATCATAGCCAAATCATAAACATGTTAAAAATCAGAGATCTTTTGAAAAACTTAGAGGAAAACCCTAACGAAGGGTCGTTTTTGTAAGAAAAGTTGAAGAACTTTCGAGAACACACTTAAACATTCATGGCAAGTACAGATCTAAAGCAGATCTGAAAGAAAAATCAAAAAATCCCAAAGATTAGGCTTTCGAAGAACCCAGAAAGGTGAGAAAGGCTTTGAAAATTAAGGATCTAACTGTGAGCACGTGATTTTTACCCTAAGCAAATTATTTCAAAAATGTCAAATAAAATGACTTTGACAATTTTTAAGAATTTTGTTGCATTCTTTGTGTTAGTTGGTCACATAATAAATCATATTAAAAATACAAAATATGCATATGCATTAAGATTTTTTAATTTTTACATTATTTTAGTATTAATGCATTTTGAAAAAAAACAAATGGAAGAAAAATCGGGAAAAATAGTTTCTTTTAGCTTTTATTGTTTTAATTGAAAATTACTACAAATGAGTTATTAAATAAATTTTAGAGTTTAATTAGAATAATTATCAAATTTAATTTCAATGTTTAAAATCAGAAAATAAAAAAAATATAATAATAATAATAATAATACATATATATACATATATATACACAGTTGAGCCAAAAATACACCCAAAACACCCCTAAATTACCTAGCCCAAAACAATACAGCCCACCCCGTCCGGTCCCTGTATGTAGGAAAAAACGACGTCGTTGAGTGGAAGGAAATCTAGACCGTTGAATTTTGATCAAACGGTCAGAATACACAAGCCAGTTTACTTACCCAAACGACGATGTTTTGAATCATTAAATCTGGACCGTTCATTTGTTTGATCTAACGGGCAGGATTGAACCGTCACCCAATCAAACGACGTCGTCCCATCTTTATATCATCAGATCATTACAATATACCAGAAACGACGTCGTATGAGGCCCCAGGATTTGATCTCGACCGTCTGTACACTTCAATCTAACGGTCCCCAAAACTATCATCAATTATACATAAAATTGTCTGAAAATGGGCTAAACATTAGAGACAGTATCATCTTCCTCGTATCTCCAAAGGTCACCGGAACTAGTTCGTCGCCGGTAGACGCTACCACTCCCTTTGCTTCCCAAATTAACACCCTAGAAAGCCCTGAGTCCCCTTTCTTCATTCCCATAAACCGTTTCCTTCGAATCAGCCTCCAAGCTTTCGAATATCCATTTTTGTGTCGCCGGAACCCTACTCCGGCGAACACAAGGTATGCCAAATGAGCCCATTTTTACACCATAGACTCGCCTTGGCCCCCTCTACACTAATCTGGTAGTTGCTTGGCTCGAATATAGCCAGAACTACTCGAATATTAGTTTCAAATTTTCTGTCCTAAAACCATGCTCTAATCTTTATGATTTCTTGACCGTAGTATCCTCAACCACGTGTTTTCTTATGAAAACACATGGTTGGGGATGTTACGTGTCAAGAATCTTGAAAGATTCTTTCAAGATCATCGGTGTGGAGTCTCTCCATTGTAGCAGTAAGTGTCCTCGTTTAATTTTGTATAATTTCTTCTTCTTCTTCTTCTCTTCTGGGCCAGTCAGTCATGTTTTCTTGTTAATTCTGATATTTATTGAGCCACACAGTTGAGTTAAATTTTTTAGCAATAATTTTAACAATTTTAATTCATTGTAGTTTAGATAAAATTAGTAAATTTGTTTGCTATCGATTATCTTTTAATAGATAATGAGTCATATAGGTGTTATTGATAATATGTTACCAAATAACTGGTCGAATGTTCACACCTTTACTTCTTTGTTTATATGAAGTTGGATTTTTTTTAAGTAATTGCTTGGTTGGAAAGTTGACCTAATTAGTTTAAAGGTCTGTTCGTTTTAGTTGATAATTGGTTATAGCTGATAGTTAGTTTCAGAGAAAATAGGGAGTAACAGGCTCGATTTGGACAAAAGTCGAAGGGGATTGGGATCAGCTAACCATTGGTCTGTAATTTTCAGACTAGTAGAAGGGTAATTTAGGCATAGAGAATGGTAGTTTTATTAGCAATAGTAATTTTAAGAGTAGGAAAGGGGTATTATAGGAATTGAATGGGTATGGGACCTTCTAGAATAAACTTTAGTATAGTTTTCAGCAAAGAAGATGAACTTACTTGAGTAACAAGTTAGAAATAGGAGGACTAAACTGAAAATTAAAAAAAAGGACCAAAAAGAAAAACCAAAATCTGATTCACCCTTAAATTGGCATTCTCATGCCTTGTTGAAGGGTGGAGAGTCTGAGCCCCAAAATTTTCCCTGTCATTTGAGACTGAAATTCAGTTATTTCAAAAAAATAAAAAAATATATATAAAACCTGCAGAAAACAATCCAAAAATGTTGTTCTATTCAATTTCTTAGGGAATTTCAAGTTTAAAAGGGGTAGTGTGCATTTCATAGCTCAATTTTTGGGAGTCAAGGTTCAGAAGTGTTTCTAGCTGTTTGTTCCTGTGTCTTCTCTGGTTGTTTGGGGTTCCAATCGTGCCAGGATTTTTAATTGTCGATTGCTGTGGTTTACTAGCAGTGCTGACCTATTTCTCCTTCTTCTTTTACATTTCCAATTCCAGGTACATACTTGAACCTCGCTGTAGTTTCAAGCTTGATTTATGAAGTAAAATAATCTTCCTATTAATCCTTTAAACTTCTGATGTAATCTTAAATAAGAGTATGTTTAGTTATGATAGATATTGGAAACTGTTTTTAGACCTGGACTGATTTGATATTGTATTTTGTTTGGTTGGCTTTGTTTAACTCTCTAAAAATTGTATGAACCTTCGAATGATAATCGAGTCGATCCCAGTGATTCGTGTGTGCTTAATTCATCAGTTAGTCATGACCTCTTTAATGTCACAAGTTTATTTGGACCTGTACAATCCCCTCCCCTGTTTTTTTTCCTTCCTTGAATGGCTGTTAATCACTTCCAATTTCGTGGATTGAATCTATTAGTCGGTAAGTTTAGATTAGTGTAGTTCTGTTTTTTGCTATTCAAAGTGAGTTGATGGCTGCTTTATTATGTTAAAAGACTAAAAATGAATTTGGATATTAGCCATCCAACATCCAGTTTATGTGTTTGCTTAAAGTTCATTAGTTCATCGTCTTATTCTCAAAAGATCCACTGTAAATCCACTTGGTTTTAGCAAAATCAACAGTGTCTTCCCCATCGTGAGCTTCTTCTAAAGAAATGCTTGACATAATCTATGAAAAGAATTCGTTTGTAAATTGAGTCCTTTCCATTCTCTATCATTTCAGCCAAGGGAAGTTGTCAGTAGGGCTATTATGTTGTTTGCCTATTTGGTGAGTTTATGACCATGAAATTTGAGTTCGAACAGAAACTGAGTGTTGAGGAAACAATTTTACTTTCGATCAAATGTTTTGGGGACTGTTATTGAATGCATTTAGTCGATGGCAGCAGTAATGACTCGAATTCAAGCTATGGTTCTGAAATATTTGGGCTAAGTTAAATTCCCCGAATTGAGAATTTTCCTTCACTGGTTCTATGATGTTTCAATTTCTGTAGCAGCTATGCATCATTTGCTCCCTTCAGATCTCAAATTGCCTTTAGGAATGTTGCAATCTGTTCCCCTGTGTGCATAACATACTGAAATAAATTGCTTGCATTGGCAGGTAGGGAATTGGAAGCATTATTTTTTTATGTGAATCATCTAGTTCATGGCTACATATCTTAGCATCTGGTTGCATTAGTCTGTTGTATTGGTTATTTGAACATCTTAAACTAGTATGCATGATGGCCAGCATTTAGCTTCATCCAAAAGTAAATTTTGTTCATGTTCTATAGTCACCATCCTTGATGCATCTGTTATCCGTATAAGAGTCCATATATTGAAGAAAGGTAGTATTTGAATAACTTCTCCATAAAAGTGGCTTGGAAATGAATGAACAAAAGGGCACAGGTAACATTTTGAGTGTTGCGCATCGTTGTTGCAATAAGTTTTCTTGAAATAAATGTCAAACAAATGATACACGTTGATTGATGGGACGATTCTAGAACTTTTTGATATGCTTCTGTTATAAAAAGAGCTTTATAAGATCTAAGTTAGCTAAAGAAGTTACGTATTTAAAGGTGAAAAGCATTGTTCTAGGTGTTTCATATTGTTTTAGATCTGATTTTAACTATTTACTCACATTAGAATCTTAAATTCATCTGCGGTAATAGGCAACCGTTTCCATGGATTATTAGTGTGTTTAAATGACAGATTCTTAAAAGTGTCCCTAAAATCTATAGTGGCAGATTATAGACGATTATGATATTATGTTTGTAGTACTTTTGGCATTTTTTTTAGTAATATTAAGTTACATTGATTTTAGTGTTAGTTATCATGTATTTGAGTGTATAAATGAAGATTTGAATTGTTGATACTACAACCATGTTTAACTTCATATTTATGGTGTTTGGATTCCTGGATGTGTTTATAAGTTGATTTAAGCTATGTGCCAAAATTGGAATTGTTCTTTGATTAGCAAAGTATCTTTGGGGATTCATTTTCTTTTTTAAAATAACAATCTATTGTCAAAAGTGATATTAGCAGTGTTAAATTCATTATAATTTGTTGTGTTTTCATTTCTCACTGACTAATCTGATTCATAAGGTTAACCCATTGGCTATTCCTTGTAAATTATTCTTCTGATTTTCTATTGGGCCTGATATAAGAGGCCTGACCTTCTTTAAGTGAAACAAACTGGACTCAACTTGTAAAGAGTCCGGTTGGGACTTGCCTGACTGATTTTATCCGGCTCATTGGTCAATGTTCTCGCCCGACCATTCTGTTTGGATTGATTTTGGATCTTACATTGTGCCATGAAATCCACGCTTAGCATCAAACCTTCAACAATATCAAAATTTAGGAAATGAACAATTCTTGAATATTCATAGGTTGCTTTAATTGAGTACAATCCTTTGAAATTAGATTCGAGGCGTGCCATTTAGCTAATTTTCATGGCCCTCGGAAAGTTAACAACGCATTAGTTGCTTTAGGCACGTTCCTTAATAATTTTTACTTCCTTAAATTCGGGTGTGCATTGATTGCAACCCAAATCCAAATCTCGGCGAAATCAAAAATGTGTTAGTAATCACGTGTACCCTGGTGGTGACGTGGTAAAAATGTGTTTTCATGACGTCGTAATTCATAAATAAACCAATAATAATTAAAAAGGCTGAAATCAGGAGATGAGCCTCGCTGAACCCAGAATAATTGCTGGGCCCTCGATATTTGATTATTAAAAATAGTTAGAATTTGGAAGGTCTGTTTTTAGCAAAGTTCAACGGCCTTTCCCAAATATTATCATGCTAGAACCGTTAAGCACGGTTTAATTACTTTCTTAAACTCGGGTGTGCATCGACTGCAACCCAAATCCAAATCTCGACAAAGTCGAAGTATGTCAACGAAAATGGGTGCCTTGATGGCAACGTGGTCGGAAATATGCTTTCACGATGTCGCAAGTCTTTTCAAATAAATAATAATAAAAAGAAGTTTATAAATAACAGCGCATAAATTAACATGTAATAAAATCAGATAAAATACAACAGTTGAGCGACCATGCTAGAACCACGCAATTCGGGAGTGCCTAACACCTTCTCCCGGATTAACAGAATTCCTTACTCGGATTTCTAGTTCGCAGACTGTAAC
>MU691603.1:5296-32707 GCA_026770625.1 Nicotiana glauca
GGGGGGGGGGGGGGGGGGGGGGGTGAGGTTGTGATGGAGAATAACTATGTGAGGTACAGTTTATTTCCACAGGATCATGTTAAATTACCACTTACAATGGAGTACGATAAATTGATATCGTTGTTATGCAAAAAAATGAGTGTGAAAAAATGTTATGTGATACATAAAGTAACCGGAAGATATTCGTATTCCGTCACTCTGCAAGGGGTTACTTTTTACTTGTTGTTAAACATCGATGATGATGAAACTTTGAGGGATTTTATGAGGACTCCGGATGAATACCGGGAATTTTTTGCAATCAGAATGTTGGATATGCACGTCAAGGTCGAAGACGTTCCTAACAATGAGGTTGTGCGTAGTAGGGATAACCCCCAGTCATCAGATGGTTATTCTGGAGCAATTTTTGCCTGACAGGTTCCGAATGGAAGAGTTTTCCTTGATTTAAACTTATCACCGCCTGCTTTACATAATTCACATGACAAGTGTTAAACTTCAATTTTCCTTTGTGTTACGATGTATATTTTTGTTGTATTGAATTAGTATTAACGCTCGTGTATTTAACAGGGGGTACCAGCCGGATATGAATTTTACAAATTATGAACTCAAGCATAGTTTTGGTGTGTTGGATAATGGTGGTCCATCCGGGAGTCATCACCTAAATGAAAATGTCCATCATGGAATTTTATCACATTATAACTTGTATGTGAAGTGATACAGCTATATGGAAAGTATTTATTAATTTCAGTAGCTTGTTATTTTGTTGATTGTGCAGTGAAAACGAGCAAGTTAAACCACATGCCCGAAGATGACGTATTAAATCGGGATCTGGCAGATGCACATAGTGAGGAAGAGAACAATGATTACGACAACAATGCTGATGAATCTGGAGACGAGACACCCCTTCCTCATGAGGATAGTGATGAGGAGGATGAGAACTAAGGACTTGATTTGACGAGAGAGTATGCTCCACCCTCCCCCTAGATGAAGAGTGTACGAGTCCCAAGTGTCGTTTCATTCAAGGGAGATTCCTTACCTTGATAACTTTCCAAGCATGCCGGATGTGGAAGCTCTCACAAGGGACTTTGATAAAATTTGAGCAGCAATGTGGGATGAGTCTAGACCAACGGTGCTGGCAAAGGGCATGCTTTTTCATGATAAAAAGCGCGTACGCAGGGCTTTTAAAATGCACAATGTAAAAGAGTGTCGTGAGATGACGGTATGGGATTCAAGTCCGGTTGTATACCATGTTGTTTGTCACAGGTGGTTTTAGCCATGTCATTGGATGTTGTGTGAGAGCAAGAAGAAGACAGGTATGTGGAAAGTGGGTAAATACATTCCCACCCACACATGTGAAATGGACACATTCAACGGGAATCACTTCAACTTGTATATTGACTTGATTTCTCTTGTCCTTATTCCACACATCAACGTCTATAAGGTATAAAATCAAAGAGTGCATTAAATCAGTCCACCAGAAACATGGCCAGACCATTACCAAAAGAATGGCATATCTCAGGCGCAAACGAGCGTTTGAAATAGTCAATGGTAACTAGGATAAGTCATTTGCAGCTCTCCCCAGGTACATGGACGCTCTGCAACACTTTAACCCCGAAACGATTGTTGAATAGAAGCTTGAGCAGAGTCCGGGTAAACCAAAATATATATTCAATTACGTGTTCCAGGAATTTAAACTAGAAATTAATGGTTTTTTGCATTGCCGGCCCATAATATCCATAGACGGCACTCATGTCTATGGAAAGTATGATATCAAGCTGTTGATAGCCGTGGCAGTAGATGCTAATGGACAAATATTTCCTCTAACTTTTGTTGTTTGTGCCAATGATAGCCAAGAGACGTGGATTCTATTTTTGAAACACTTGAAAGAGCACGTTGTCAAATAGTATTCCGGTATTTGTCTAATATCTGATCGGCACGGTGGTATCTTAAGTTATGTGGAGAACTTTCCTACATGGCAAGAAACTTATGCCTACCACTGTTACTGTGTGAGGCACTTTAAAGCCAATTTCCAGAAGGCATATCCCAATAAGGATCTTCATGATTTGATGTGGATGGAAGCAACAGACCACCAACAACATAAATTTCGGAGGCACATAAAATATATCAGGCAAGAAGACTAGGCAGTCTATCATTGGTTAATGCGACATGACCTTGAAAAGTGGACTTTACATGCGGGTGGTGGCAGACAATGAAGAACTCTGACTACAAATATATCAGAGTCTTTCAACGGGTTATTGAAGTCGGCAAAAAGATTGCTTGTCACAGCCATGGTGTGAATGTCGTTCAAGCAGATGGCGGAGAGGTTTGTTCAAAGGTGTGCAGCTGCAACGTCATTGATGGAAAGGGGTATTGAATTTATGCCAGTGCCGACGAAGATATTTGAGAAATACAGACGGCGAACACATTGGCATTCATTTTTGCAGTATGATAATGAAAGAAATATTTTTGAAGTTCGCACCGCTATCCATCAAAATTGAGGGAATATGTACATACTGTAAATGAATCTGCAAGGTTATGCTCTTGTGGGAAATGGTCCATCTACCACATACCTTGATCACATGCCATCAAGTGCTTTCAAAAAGTTGGTTTAGGTATAACCAACTATGTGGATCAACAATATAGTATTGCCAAGTAACTAAACACATATAGTGGGCAGTTGCAGCCAGTGGGTTCTGAACATTATTGGCCGCCTGAGCCATTAAAATGGTGTGTAACAAGTCCTATTTGAGTCGAATACAGGTGCAGAAGAGAACGCGTACACAGAACCAAATGGATGTTAGTGATACTGTTTATGCGCGCATATGTGGTATATGCTCGCAAACTGGACACGACCATCGAAAATGTCCTTCGGCTAGTTTGGGTGACAATAGTAATCAACCTCGTGGTGGGTGTTCTTCTAGTGTTCCTAGCTATCAATGAGTTTATGTTGTAATATTTAGTTGTTTTGTTTATGTTCCAAGAATTATAAAATAAAATTGTGTTTGTTAATTATGATTTGAACTTTTCCATTTCAATTTTTTTAATGATAATTAAAAAAAATTATATATTCGTAAGAACTGGAAACAACATTGAAATTTCATAAAGTTGATTAATTTTATGTTAATTATGTTTGTTATTTTATATATGTGTGTTGTTTTGTCGAACTGAAAAAGCTGCCCAACTGACATAAAGTTTTTTCGTACCCGTCAGAACCTTTAACACGCAAAGCATAGCACGGTTAAATACTATGTTATGTGTATATATAGCGCAGTTAAATACTACACTATGTGTGTTGTCTTGTCAAACTGAAAAAGCTGCCTAACTGACATAAAGTTATTTCGTACCCGTCATAACCTTTAACACGCAAAGCATAGCGCGGTTAAATACTACGTCATGTGTGTTGTCTTATCGAACTGAAAAAGCTGCCCAACTGATATAAAGTTATTTCATACCTGTCAGAACCTTTAACATGCAAAGCATAGCGCGGTTAAATACTACATTATGTGTATATATATAGTGGTTAAATACTATGTTATGTGTGTTGTCTTGCCTATAAATAACGGGCTCATTCTAGTTATTTTCTGCACTCAACAATAACTAATAGCAAATCTTTAAAGAAAAGCAAGGTTTTTTTAACACACAAATATTTCAACCTCTTTATGTACCAAGGTGCGAGTGTGGAAAAAAATGCATGATGCAAAAATTCCTCGTGTCGCCCGGCGTATGGAACGTACCGTCCACCAGCCTGATGAATAGGGTTCCCGATAAAAAGTCAGGTAATGTGGTAGTACCAGGACATATACCTCTGAATAGCCACAGCCCGGATCTGTGTAGGTGGGGGCAAAATCATCCGATCTCGCTGATCCCAAGTATGGATCTGTGCCACTACCCATGCTATAAATACGTCGTCTGCCCTGGAACGATCATTCCTCTAATAATGTGTAGGCTCCCATATAGACCCCCTCGGTATATACTGCGGGCGGCCAAACTAGCAAAGTACCCGCTCCGAGGCATGATGCTCCACAATATCGAGGCATATGAGCGGGGCAGAAGTGCTCCAAATCAGTCGGCCGGCCGAGCAATAATCTGGCAGGCCAGCTATCAAATCGCTGTTGTATGGCGTCCAGATGAACTATCAAATAAGAACACAACATGTGAGTATGCGCAACACTAAGTTAATCTATACCAGATAATTTAGGTACATATTTACCCGTGCGCCCTCCAGCAGATCCAACGCATCCGTGCATAGATGGAGATTATGATGAGCATCATACTTTCGTGCAAGTGTACGGTGGAGAATCCATCTCCTAGCTAGAGGGAGAAACAGAGGGGCTACATTAGGAGGTAATTATGGTAGAGGTGGCTGAAACTGCAAGAACTGCTCTCAGGCCCAAACCTAACATACAAAGTTGACGTAAGGATTAAGATAAATTCTAACTAGGTGGAATTGGAACTAATAAACAAATTATTCGAATATGTTGTCACATGTAGAAGCGGCAGAAAACCACAAACATCACTATGGGTGCCCATGCTCGCCCGGCACATCTGCCTTTACATGTAGGCGAGAACAACAACACCCAATTGTAATAGGGTAACTCATCTAGCAGCTGAATATGATGAAAAATTCTCAGGCTGATTAGGTTTTCCGAAGTGTTCAGGAACAAGACCCCCCCTCCTAAATAGAAAAAGCAACAACAACCTCATATATCGGGTAATATGAAGCTCCTCTGTAGCGCCGGTGATCTCGGGGTGGAGTATCTCCAGGTACTATTTAATAGGGGTCAAACTCATCCGACTAGCCCCCGACGATGCAGTCTCGTCCTGTGGCCTGAAACCCGTGAGCAGCTGCAGCATGTCCAGATAATCCGCACGCGATATAAATCTCATAGCAATAGGCAGTGAAATGAACATGCCATCAACGGGCGTGCCATATAAAACCTCCACGTCCTGTAGCATCACAGTGGCCTTGCTAATGGGCAGGTAGAAAGTGTGCGTCTCTGGTCGTCACCGCTCAATCAACACGGTGATCAAAGCCCAGTTGAGTTGCATCCGCCCGATCTGAATAATCCTATAGAATCCCGTATCCTGCAGGCGCTGGACTACATGGGGATGGAGATCTCTATCCCTCAAAAAATACCACAGGACGTCCACTCTCCTAGCGCGGAGAGTCTGGGGCAGTAACTCTTTGTCTCATATATGGGCGGACCTATGATCGCCTGTAGCACTAATGTGACGACCCGACCCGTCGTCTCAGGAGTTACCGCCCTGTTTCCTCCATTTTATGCTTCTTCATGTTTCATTATCAGTAATTGGTCTGTTAGAGTTGATTTGGATTGGTTTTGGTAGAAAATGATACACTTAGTCTCTTTAAGGAATGTTTGGTTTGGAAAAGTCAACCGAAGGTTGACTTATGAGTTATAGGTCTCGAATGTGATTTCCTATGATTCAGTTAGCTTCGGGGGATTATTTGGGACTTAGGAGTGTGATCGGAATTGATTTTGGAGGTCCGGTGTAGAATTAAGCTTTTCAATTGATAGGTGAGATTTTGATCTGAGAGTCGGAATGGAATTCCGAGAGTTGCAGTAGCTTTGTTAGGTGATTTGAGATGTGTGTGCAAAATTTCAGATGATTCGGAGGTGGTTTGGTTAGGTTTTTGATCGAATGCGAGTTTCGGAAGAATTTGAGAAACTTAGGCTTGGATTTGATGTAATTTGATGGTTTTAGTGTCAATCGTGGTGTTTTGATGATTGGAGCAAGTTTGAGTAAGGTATTAGATCATGTTTGTGTTTTTGGTTGAGGTCCCGGGGGCCTCGGGGTGAGATCGGATGGTTAGACGGAGAGTTTTTGAATTTTTGCATGTTAAAGGCCTACTGGTATCTGGTGTTTTCGCACCAGCGATTATGGGACCGCAGGTGCGGTCACGCAGAAGCGAAGGGAGGATCGTAGAAGCGAGATTTTTGTCGGGGGTATTGTTTCCGCAGAAGCGGTTGGGAAGCCGCAGATGCGGGATTTTTGCGTCGCAGAAGCGAGTTTGGACTTAAGGGAATTTTCCGCAGAAGCGGAGTCACAGATGTGACTTATGGACCACAGATGCGGTAATGACTGGGCAGAATGTCTTTTTAATGATATTTCATCCGCGAGCCTAAGTTATTTTCTGCCATTATTGAACATCTTGAGAGCTTTTTGGGAGCAATTGAAGAGGGTTTCGACTGGGATTGACTGGAGGTAAGTTTTATGAGTTACAAACATGATTATCATGTGAAATTAACCTAGAAATTCATGGAAATTAAGCCTAAAATTGATGTACTAGGGCTTGAGTTTTTTATATTTCAAATTGGGATTTGATGGGCCATTTGAGCTTGGATTTGAGAGTTCTTAGTATGTATGAACTCGTGAGAATATGAGGAATCCATTGATGTAAAATTTTCTGATTTTTGAGAAGTGGGCCCGGGGCTCGGGTTTTGCTAATTTCTAGTTTTTTGCTATTTTTTGATTGTTTTCGATTGGGTATTGTCCTATTGGTATATTGTGATGTATTCACTCTGATGTTGGATAGATTCGACGCGCGTGGTGGCCGGTTTAAGGGGCAAAGACGTCGCGAGCTAGTCATGTCACCGGTTCGAGGTGAGTAATGATTGTAAATGATATCCTGAGGGTTTGAAACCCCGAATTTGCACACCATTGTGCTATATTGAGGTGACTTACACACCGGATAGAGAGCGTGGGGTAGAGAACCGTTGGGGATTGTGACTTGGTCCATCTCAATTGATGATTTTTATCGCGTATTTGATTGGAACATACTTGTTATTATCATGATTTGGGATGATTGCCATATTTGGGCTTCGTGCCAATTATTTGAACCCTTCGGGGATTTTTATCACTCTTTCCTCACTATTCGATATACTAATTGAACCCAGTCCTGTTGATTATACTATTTTTTTTTGCAAACGCAGTCGTTTTAATTGATTTTTGAGACTTTATTGATATTTCACTGTTGTCTGGGCTGAGAAATATTATTTTATTGATGCCCGAGGGGCTTATGATATTTTTTGGACTGAGTGAGGCTTTCAAGCCTTGAGTATGAGGTGAGGAGGCTTTCAGGCCTCGAGTGATATGTGAGGAGGCTTTCAGGCCTCGAGTGATATGTGAGGAGGCTTTAAGGCCTCGAGTGATATGTGACGAGGCTTTCAGGCCTCGAGTGTTATGTGACGAGGATTTCAGGCCTCAAGTGTGATGTGAGAAGGCTTTCAGGCCTTGTTTATATGCCACGAGGTGGCTTGATATTGCGCTTGGGCCGTAAGGGGCCCCTCCCGGAGTCTGTACACCCCAGTGAGTGCGGGTACCCATGTGATGTGATACTGAGCACGAGGGGCTGATATTGTTTGAGTGATGTGATACTGAGTGCGAGGGGCTGATACTGTTCTGAACGATTGATATTGAGCCCGAGGGGCTGGTACTGTTTTGAGATGTGCCCGAGGGGCGAACTTTTATGTGCTCATCTTGCATATTTATTTGCCTTTACCTGTTTTACTGTGGTATTTGTGCCCGAGGGGCGGATTTTCTGTGCTTATCANATATTCTTTCCTTTGTCTTTTTATTATCTTGAGTCGAGGGTCTTTTGGAAACAGCCTCTCTACCCCTTCGGGGTAGGGGTAAGGTCTGCGTACACACTACTCTCCCCAGACCCCATTTGTGGGATTTTACTGGGTTGTTGTTGTTGTTGTACTCACTGAGTTGGAGTATTCACTTTACTTCTTGCACCTTGCGTGCAGATGTAGGTATTTGTTCACCCGGTAGCGGATTTTGAGCTGGTTGAAGATTTGGCTACCGTGGCTGAGCAAGGTGACCGCCAGCATTCGCGGCACCTGATTTCTTCCTTTGATTCTAAATTCTATTCTGTATATTAAAGGCCTTGTAGTTGTATTTAGACTTCTCTAGATGCTCGTGACTGGTGACACCCCGGTTTGGGCTGTGTTTGGTTGTACTTCCGCTAAGTAATATTATTGAATAATCTTTAAAATTGTTTATTCATGTTATCTATTTTTGAAAAAGGTAAATAAGGTTGGTTGGCTGGCCTTGTCTTCACGAGAGGCCCCATCACGACTGGGCCGGGGTTTGGGTCGTGACAAGTTGGTATCAGCGCCTAGGTTACTAAGTCTCGCGAGTCATAAGCAGGTTTAGTAGAGTCTCGCGGATCGGTATGGAGACGTCTGTATTTATCCTCGATAGGCTGTGGAACCTTTAGGAAAACTTCACCTTCTTGAATTCTTATCGTGCGTCCTTGATTCAGCTTGAAAAGAAACTCTTAAAATTCCTTCCATGCGTTTGTAAGCGCACATGAGCGCTCAGTATCAGATGTGCCTTGTTGGCTTGTGATTCCCCGATCAAGGGGCGAGATGTAATCTCTGTGAGTTTGATGTTGGGTCAGTCTGGAGGACTTGAGGACGGATCTTGCCTATGGCTTGAGCACCGATGTGCTGATTGTGTGAGCAAGTGTTTTGAACTTATATGTTCGGTATTGTCCCTATTAGCCGGAATGGCGGTTGGATATCCATGTGATGAGTATGTTAGTACTGCGAGATGTATCTATATGACTTGGTAGTGATGAAGAAGTCTGCTGGGTAATAGATGAATCGTTAAGTGTTCGTTTCCTATTGTGATTTGATGTGTAGCCCGAGTGTGGGCGCGTCAAGAATATTTTCCTGTCTCCTAGTTGGGGAGTGAAGTGCATTACATGTGGCGGTATGAGTTTAGACCCAGGAAGACTAAATGACTGTGTAATGTGTATGACGGTGGAAGGTATGCAGAAATACTAAATTGAGGCGAAGCATGTGGGTTATCTCCTGCGAAGTGTTCTTAAGTGGCATGATCCCTAGGTGTATGTTAGAAGATCTCATGTGTAATTGAAAAGTACGTGTTGAAATTTGAAAATTCGGGTCGCTTAAGAGAGTGGACTCAACTGATGTGGGGATGAATGCGAGATTTGCAGAGAATTACAGTACTAGATGATCTGTGTTTTCACAAACTTGTAAATGATTTGAGTTTAATCTCACTATGGTATTGTGGCTTCATTAGAGTAACAGTGTTATGGGTTATTAAGTGTGTCCTGATATATGGCTTCGAGCCAAGTTGGGGAGGTTGCTGTGGATTAGCTGATTGCACGGCTATGTGCTATGTTAGTTCCGGTTTGAGGCATGCTGGCGAATCAGTTCCGGTCGCAGAAATTGAGCCGAGGATGGCACGAGTAAAGCAAAAATTGTGACAGAGGTCATATTGCGCTTTATAGAGTATGAGAATCACGGAATGTTTAGAGTGTTATTGGCAAAGAATGCTCGGCGTATAGAGCAGGAAGTTGCTTGGTTGTATTGGGATGAAGATATCATTTTGCGATATCAGAGTGCCAATGAGGCAGGGGTGGTTCTGTCCGTCAAGTCAGGTGATTTGAAGTTCGAATAAGAGAGAATGACTTTCAAAAATGGTTCTAATGTGTTTAAGAGTCTGCTGGGAACAACCGGGTATCTTAAAGTTGCATGTGTGGTTAGAAATTGTGTTTTCATCGGAAGCGGTTCAGATTTATGGTATTACTATGTTAATTATGGGATTTTATGCATCAATATCAGGAAAGTAAAGGTAACGAATTTAGATTCGCAGGAAGTTCTTCAGAGTAAAGTATTCTGGAATGTGGTATTTCTGGGAACATTTGAGAGAGTATTCAGTGGCCTATGGGCCTTAGACAGTGTGGTCTTATGCTTGGTTCTCGGGTGGTAAGCCCGGGATGAGGCATTGTGGTGCCACAACAAGAGGGAATATCAAGTTGATGATGAATCAGAAGGGAAATTAGATAGATGGAATAGCTAGATAGTAGACCGAATCGGTATGGTAAGGATATGATTAATTCCTTGTATGTATTCAAAGTAATGAGCCCTTGCAAGTACTTTTCAGCAATGCTCTTGGAGTTGATGGCTTGCTTAGCTTGGTCGAGTTAGAAGGATTCAGTCCTGGCAGGTCTGATTTGTGCAAAGGGAAACCGGAGAATTCTTGATGGTTTCTACCGCGGTTTGGAGATGTATATTTTCTATGGGCATGAGAGACATGGAATGTGTAATGATTTTTTTCTTCTAGATGGGATCAATGGAAGTTCTTGACTAGTTGAGTGAGTAGATTTCTGTGGCTCAGAAGGGAGATAAAAGTTTTCATGTTATCCTTGGATGGTATGGTATATGCGGCATGTTGTAGAGGACCGATACTGGCGTGTGCTAGGTTACAGTTCAGTTCTAAAAGGAAGCTCATAAAACTCCTAGGCAACGGGTAGCCTTAGATAAACAAGGAAATGATACTGCTAATTGGAGGTGATTTGACGAGAGTATATGTCTCAGGAAAAGGTAATATGATTAAACTGATGATACTTCGGTAGTATTGTGGCGCTTTCTTATTAGATCGACCGCTGATATCTGATTTTGTTTGATGGCACAGGGGAAATTTTAAAATATCTTTCGTGGAATGATTGGGTACTTGAGGTATGATATGTATTCATATGGCAAAATTCGGGATCAGGTATGGTGATTCGTGTGCTATATGGAGTTGGAGGCTGGAAGTTTTCAGGTACAAGCTATGTAGTGGTTGTGGATCATGTGTATCGACACCGTTTAGCGGCCATTGGGATTTGGAGGCCCGAGTGAATTTTTCTTTGCTTGGTTTGTTAGATTTTGATATGATATTGGGGTGTAGACTGGCTGTCTTAGTGTTGGGTTATTCTAGACTATTGCACTATGGCTATGCCGGAAAGTGCCACGGGCTGAGTGGCGAGGTGCATCGGATTATGTTCTAGCAGAATGGTTTGTATTCCAAAGACCAGCGGATGGCTGGGGAGGACTGCTTTTCTTAATTGGGCCTTCGTGATGGATGTCAGTGCAGAGATTTCTACCATTGGTTCAGTTCTGGTGTTCAGGGACTTTTCGGATGCGTTTCTTGTGGCCGGGCATGTCGCCGGGCGAGGTTATGAATTTCGATATTGATTTGGTGTCGAGCACCGTATCGTATGACTCCGGCAGGAGTTGTAGTAGTGGAAGGAGTAGCTCCAGGCTCCTTGGTAATGAGTTCATTGGCAGGCTGATGTGGCTACATATTCAGCTTAAGTTACTTTTCGGTGTTGTGAGACGTTATGATTTGTTAGTTATGGGAACGTGTGGTGCGGTTCTATTGGGGATTCATAGTGAAAGTCGAGCGGGTAGAGTAATTGGTGTTGCTCGATAAATGGAGTGTTGGTTATGACCTATCGGGTTGCGTGTCGTATGTTATCTATTTCACCGTAGGTGTAATGAATTTCTTGGGTTTCAGACATCAAATTGTGCGTGGCTGTCAATTTTGAGCATAGTGACTTGAGGTGTTTCATGTGTAACAGTGTTTGGATAGGATCGCGCATTGTGGCGAGGCCACATGGAGATATGACCTTTCAGGGTAGATTCAAGTGTTCTATTTCTATGACGTGAGCCGGGGTCTCAACCTTGTGTGGTGATGGTATTGATGAGCTTGAGGTAAAACTATTTCGTTTGAGTCATTTTTCATGATTTGAGTATATTCAGATCGTTTCTTATTGGTGCGCGTATTATGCAAGTTGTGGCTTAGGCCTGTATTGAGGTGTCATATCACCAGAGTGGTGTGTTGGATTCGAGGTGATCATTGGGGTCATTAATGAATACGAACATATTTGATTTTAGCTTGTTGGAAAGATAATATCGAGGTTCGACTCGGAATCTGCTGTGGTATTAGTCAAAAGAGAAGTGGCTTCATGAATGGTTGATATGAGAAATGGTTACAGTTTATTGCGTGTTTCATTTATCGTTGGCAGTATATGAAAGTGTTGGAATAAGACCTTAGTTGATAAGAGATTTTCTACCGGTATTCGGGTATTGTGGGCAACCGCTGTGAATAGAAGTTATCGTTTCGAGTGTTTGGGTTATGTAGGATATCATGTGATTGCACCTGAGGTTGCAGGTATGGGTTATTACAGTTGGTTTGGGTGTATTATGAATATAGATGCAAGGTTCTGATCTTTTGTATGATTTCGGAAAGTGCAATGTGGTTCTATGATTTAGGGACTAGATGAATTATGGAATTTCAGCTATATTGTGTTGGAGGACCTATGCGAGATAGGGTGACGTGGGATCACCCCCGGGTATATGCTTGGTAAGGTTATTCAGCTATTGGTTGGCTTCTAGGACAACTCTGGGTACGCTCTAGGACGAACATTTGTTAAAGTTAGGGGGGATGTGACGACTCGACCCGTCGTCTTAGGATTTACAGCCCCGTTTCCCCCATTTTATGCTTCTTCATGTTTCATTATCAGTAATTGGTATGTTAGAGTTGATTTGGATTGATTTTGGTAGAAAATGAGACACTTAGTATCTTTAAGGAAGGCTTGGTTTGGAAAAGTCAACCGGAGGTTGACTTATGTGTTATAGGGCTTGGATGTGATTTTTCGGTGATTCGGTTAGCTTCAGGAGATGATTTGGCACTTAGGAGTGTGATCGGAATTGATTTTGGAGGTCCGGTGTAGAATTAGGCTTGAATTGGCGAAGTTAGTATTTCGGCAAATTCCGGTTGATAGGTGAGATTTTGATCCGAGGGTCGGAATAGAATTTCGAGAGTTGCAATAGCTTCGTTAGGTGATTTGGGATGTGTGTGAAAAATTTCAGATTATTCAGAGGTGGTTTGATTGGGTTTTTGATCGAATGCGAGTTTCGGAAGAATTTGAGAAACTTAGGCTTGGATTTGACGTAATTTGATGGTTTTAGTGTCAATCGTGGTGTTTTGATGATTGGAGCAAGTTTGAGTAAAGTATTGGATCATGTTTGTGTTTTTGGTTAAGGTCCCGGGGGCCTCGGGGTGAGATCGGATGGTTAGACGGAGAGTTTTGGAATTTTTGCATGTTAAGGGCCTGCTGGTATCTGGTGTTTTCGCACCTACGGTTATGGGACCGCAGGTGCGGTCACGCAGAAGCGAAGGGAGGATCGCAGAAGCGAGATTTTTGTCGGGGGCACTGTTTCCGCAGAAGCAGTTGGGAAGCCGCAGATATGGGATTCTTGCGTCACAGAAGCGAGTTTGGACTTAAGGGAATTTTTCGCAGAAGCGGATCTGGGCCCGCAGAAGCAGAGTCACAGATGCGACTTATGGACCGCATATGCGGTAATGACTGGGCAGAATGGGTTTTTAATGATATTTCATCCGCGAGCCTAAGTTATTTTCCTCCATTATTGAACATCTTGAGAGCTTTTTGGGAGCAATTGAAGAGAATTTCGACTGAGATTGACCAGAGGTAAGTATTATGAGTTAAAAACATGATTATCATGTGAAATTAACCTAGAAATTCATGGAAATTAAGCCTAAAATTGATGAACTAGAGCTTGAGTTTTTGATATTTTAAATTGGGATTTGATGGGTCATTTGAGCTCGGATTTGAGAGTTCTTAGTATGTATGAACTCGTGAGAAGATAAGGAATCCAATAATGTTAAATTTTCTGATTTTCGTGAAGTGGGCTCGGGGCTGGGTTTTGCTAATTTCGAGATTTTTGTTATTTTCGATTGTTTTCGATTGGGTATTTTTCCATTGGCATATTGTGATGTATTCGCTCTGATGTTGGATAGATTCGAGGCGCGTGGTGGCCAGTTTGAGGGGAAAAGGCGTCGCGAGCTAGAGATTTCACCGGTTCGAGGTGAGTAATGATTGTAAATGATATCCCGAGGGTTTGAAATCCCGGATTTGCACACCATAGTGCTATATTGAGGTGACTTACAAGCCGGATAGCGAGCATGGGATAGATCACCATTGGGAATTGTGACTTGGCCTGTCTCAATTGATGATTTTTATCGCGTATTTGACTGGAACATACTTGTTATTATCATGATTTGGGATGATTGCCATATTTGGGCTTCGTGCTAATTATTTGAACCCTTCGGGGATTTTTATCACTCTTTTCTCACTATTCAATATACTACTTGAACTCAGTCCTATTGATTATTCTATTTTTTTTTTTTGCAAACGCAGCCGTTTTAATTGATTTTTGAGACTTTACTGATATTTCACTGTTGTCTGGGCTGAGAACTATTATTTTATTGATGCCCGAGGGGATTATGATATTTTCTGGACTGAGTGAGGCTTTCAAGGCTTGAGCGTGAGGTGAGGAGGCTTTCAGGCCTCGAGTGATATGTGAGGAGGCTTTCAGGCCTCGAGTGATATGTGATGAGGCTTTCAGGCCTCGAGTGTTATGTGAGGAGGCTTTCAGGCCTCGAGTGTGATGAGAGAAGACTTTCAGGCCTTGTTTATATGCCACGAGGTGGCTTGATATTGTACTTGGGCCGTAAGGGGGCCCTCCCGGAGTCTGTACACCCCCCAGTGAGCGCGGGTACCCATATGATGTGATATTGAGCCTGAGGGGCTGATACTATTTGAGTGATGTGATACTGAGCCCGAGGGGCTGATACTATTCTGAGCAATTGATATTGAGACTGAGGGGCTGGTACTGTTTTGAAATGTGCCAGAGGGGCGAACTTTTATGTGCTCATCTTGCGTATTTATTTGCCTTTACCTGTTTTACTGTGGTATTTGTGCCCGGAGGGCGGATTTTCTGTGCTTATCGGCACTAACCATTTTGAAATCGTTTTCGTAATTATTGAAAAGATCATTTTCAAAAGAGATTTGAACTGAGCCAAGGTATTTCTAAAGATTTCACTATTTTCTCATAAAATTGTACCCGACTTCTATACAGCATGTTGGTTTCTTTACATGATTTCTTGCTGCTCGGTTATTATTTACTTTTATTACCCACTGAGTTGGAGTACTCACTTTACTCCCTACACCTTACGTGCAGATGCAGGTATTTGTTCACCCGGCAGCGGGTTTTGAGCTGGTTGAAGATTTGGCTACCGTGGTTGAGCAAGGTGACCGCCAGCATTCGCGGCACCAGATTTCTTCCTTTGATTCTAAATTCTATTTTTTTATATTAATGGCCTTGTAGTTGTATTTAGACTCCTCTAGATGCTCGTGACTGGTGACACACCGGTTTGGGCTGTGTTTAGTTGTACTTCCGCTAAGTAATATTATTGAATCATCTTTAAAGTTGTTTATTCATGTTATCTATTTTTGAAAAAGGTAAATAGGGTTTGGCCTTGTCTTCACGAGAGACGTCATCACGACCGGGGCGGGGTTTGGATCGTGACAACTAATAGCTCAGGCACCATCACCATATTAATTGTATGTTTAATCTGTAAATGGACAGGGTATATATATCTATTGGGTTCCAGGCTCGATATTTGAGGCCCAGTAACACCAAACTATTATGAATAATTGTGTGTCAATTTCAATTGTTTTACCATTTAGTGTGTTCTTTTATAATTAAATTATTAATTTTTATTTATTTAATTGTACAAAGTATATATACCTATGGGTTCTAGGTTCGATATTTGAGGCTCGGTAGCATCAAACTATCATTAATAATTATGTGTGTCAAATTTAATATTTTTATAATTTTGTGTGTTTGTTTTATTATTTAAATTCTTAATTTTTATTTATTTAATTGTACAAAGTTTGTATTTTCATCTACCACTACAAGAGATACTTAAACTGCAGGGATTCTATGCTAAAATACTCTACACTTTATTATGCTAAAAGGCTCTACATTTTACTATGCTAAAAGGTTCTACATTTTACTATACTAATAAATAATTTAAACTAAATATAAACAATAAATACATTTTAATCACATAACATTCACATAAATACATATAACATATTAGTTTTGCAATAAACCACAAAACGACATGGAAACACAAATATTTAAATCCGGATATTAACAGAAAAAATTATTTCTCATTTTTACATTTTTTAGAACACTAATATCTAAGTCCGGATAAATAGAACATACTAGTTTCACAAATAAAATATAAAACGACATGAAACACATTCAAATCAATTAATATGCATTATTATATAAGTTTCGACATAAAATAGATCGAAATACCTCGATTTAGTATTTTCGAAAAGTGAATTATTTGAAAATTTGAGTCCGAAAGAGAGAAACCACAATAATATGATGCTCTACTACGATGTAGGGCCTACGTTCTTAGCGTTTTGTGTGACGGGTGGGGCGACGACAAGGGGGAGGGACCAGAATCGAAAGGAAGTAAAAAAAATGAGGGAGGAGGGAGTTCTGGTCTTGGGGAAGACGAAGGGGATTAAAATAAGGGGTATAGCGTGCTAATTCTATGCGTTATAGGTATAATGCTTTATTTCTATGCGCTATACCTGACAGTCAAATCGTCAGGGGTATAGCGTGCTTATTCTCCGTGCTATATCTTAACAGCAAAAGTTACCCTTAAAAGTATAGGAGAAATTCGGTGTTATATATAAAAAATAATTTTTTTTTACATTGCTAACCTAACATTTATCCAAAGAGACAATAAAAAAGTTCCTGATTCCCTTTTATTATGCTTTAAAACAGAATAAATGAATATTATTATATGTGAAGGTTGTTAACGGGTCCGCATGTGAGAGGTGTGAGAAGATTTAACACAGGGACCAACTCATGAATTAAAGGTCAGCATCCGATGCTCCAATTCTTGGCACAGTTACACTTCTTCTTATAACAATTCCGTCTTTCAAAAAAAATCATCCCCTCAGTTTTCTTGTTAAAGTTCTGACCAAAATCAATAGTTGTAAATGCAAAGAGTGGCAGGTGAAATTAATTACCATCTCATTCAATGCTCTCAACTACACTTAAGTTATGCAATTCAATGCTTTGCAGCTAACTTGGTCCCATCTCTTTGTGGTAATTTCTATAGCTTTTCTATATCTACAGTGTGTGTGTGTGTGTTTCTAAGTAGTTTTGACAACTTCACCATTCTTTTTCTTTCATCTTGTTCTCTGCATTCAATTTCTTCAGATTAATAATTTAGTATTGCCCAATTTATTTATTTTTTAAAAACCCATTAAAAATCATTTATCCTGCCTTCGTTCCTTCATTTATTCTTTCTGTAGCCCATTCATCATAATCTTTTGTCCAGTTCCATTCATTTGTTTTTTTGTTGCTTTGTTAAGTCATGCTTAAATAATTTTTTTTCTTTTTTTTTATTGAGTTTATTTATATGGATGTACATGTCTGAGTTTTGTAGTGTATTCAAGAATGTAATGTGAGATATCAGAGTCTTTTCTAATTGGTTTCTAACAAAAGTGAAAAAACAATGAATAGTATAGTGATAGATGAAAATCAGAGAAGAGTTGTTAAGAAAGAAAATGGCAGTTCTTGGAAATGTGCATATGGTTATGCCCAACATAGGCGTTGCAGAAGGTTCATTTTTTAGCCTTATCTTGCTCTAATTTTCCTCTAATCGTGCGATTTTGTCTGGTTTTGGATGTTCCTTGGCTTATTAATTAGATGGTTAATTATGGTTTAGATATAGGAATGACTAAGGAGATATGAAATTTTGAGGGACATTGGCACTTAAAAAAGCTGGTGCTGTCTTTTCTTGTATAAAAGATTATATATTTTTTGTTCGAATAGTTGGATTTCGAAATCTTCTGAATTTTGTTCAGTTCTTGGATGTGAAGATTAGAGCAGAAAATACTTGCCTTCCTTTTCAACTTATTGATTTTATCAGGAAGGTCTAATTGGATGGTTAACTTTAACTTGGCTGTGAATGCATTTGTATATTCTTACTTGGCCTTATATGGTTGTAAATTTATGTTGCAAGAAGAGCATGCTTTTTTGGCATATGAAAAAGGGAAAAAAAAAAAAGGAATCATTCTTAGAGTAGTTTATAGGTAAATTTTCTGAAATAAACACAAAATCATGTTATTACCACTTCATGTTAGCAACTTGTGTGAATCTTTAGAAGATAAAAATGGCTACAGATGTTTGCTTGTTTAGTTTAAGTTAATCCTTATTGTTTCTTTTCCTTTGTTCCATGACCATTGTGAAAAATGACCAGAGCTTTGTCTTGATATTGCTGACCTAAAACATGAACTAACACAAAGGAGGAAGTTTATAAAAACTACAGTTGCTCAAATTAGGATGAAATTAATTTGATTAAGTAGGCCTTCCTAGGGAATCTTGTGTCCATTCATTCTTTAATTGCTAATTTCAATGTGCATGAATTACAATTGAATTGTGTGGTTGTTTTTGTCTCAGTGCTTCCGACAAAAACGTTGCTCAATCAAAAGGCGGAGATAGACAATCTGTAAGAAAAGAGTTGAATGAACCACCGGTAAGAGCTTCATATTTTTCTTCTATTGTATAGCAAAATTTGAGGATCTTTAATAATTTGGGCTTGTATCGCCACAAGGCTGGCTGTTTCACATGTAGCACTTATTGTATTTTTTGAGAAATGATGAAGTTGGATTAGATAAGTGAATGACATGGGCAGATACAATCTTGAATATGCAGGTTTTGCTACCTTCAACAAGGAGTTGTAAAGCAAGTCCATTACATGAATTCTCCAAAATTATTAGCAGAGATGCAGTTCCAGACCACAGAGTCTCCTTGGAAAAAGATGTAAATTTTATTCACTCAATGTCTATCATACATTAGTATATGCAGTCAGTTCCATTATCACATCTTTTTACCAAAAAAAAAAAATAATAAATAAATAAAAATCACCTATGCTGTTTGTTGGATACTTCTGATTTTTATCTTCAACACCGTCTTGTCAACCTTGCTTCTACTTAAACTGCAGCAACTCGAGATACCTTGAGCCATGTCAAGCTAGTTAGCGTAATGCATAAATTGATTCTAGTTCTATGCTGTGGTATTCACAGAATTTTATTTATTGTTAAAGCTAGGTATGGAATGTGCTTGTTCTCCAACCTGTCCGCTAGGAAGTAGAGAAAATTTTACTTATGAAACAGACAATATTAGAAAAGTTAAGGTTCATGTTTTCCACTATCCGTCTCTGAAAGTTTTACCAACTCATTAACATAAGCACAATCTTCATAAAGTGAACCTTGTTTCCATGTCAGAAAATTCATTTGGACATCTATAAATGGAAATGAGGCCAATATTCCATGGGTATACAGATTTCAGAGTACTTCAATATAATCGTGTTTCTCCTACTATATACCATAGATAGAGCTAATTTCTTATCTCGTTAGTTGGAACGGAACACATCTTAGTTTCATTTGGAAGTCAAAAGTAACTTCTCAGAAGCTTTACCAAGATCTGAATTTATGATTCTCTTTCACATAACCAATATGCGCAGATCGAGCAGCTACAAATGCGCTTGCAACAAGAAAAATCGATGCGTATGGTGCTTGAGAGGGCAATGGGACGAGCTTCTAGCACCCTCTCTCCTGGACATAGGCATTTTGCTGCTCAGGTACCTGACCTTTGACAACTGACATTTTGTACTCTCTTTATCGCTTTAGGCCTTTGAGATGTTTTGGTAAAACTGTAGGAAATGGAGCATCGGATAATGGTTTTTACTCGTGCAATCTGCTAATTGGAATGGTTGACTACCATGTCTTCTAGTAACTCTATACAGTTCTGAAGATTGGCCTTGACTTGAGTTTTCCCATTATAGTTCTGGATATAGTTCATATATATACTTTGTCTAAGACTTCCATTCTCGCTTTAACTTGAGAATTTACTATTTTCATTTCTTATAGTCTCTTTTTTCTAAAATTTATTTCCATGTCAAGTAAAAAAATGGTGTCTGATAACACAACTTGTTGGAGTCTGTTATCTATTAAAAGAATACTTTGGTAATTTCATTTTGTCTATAAGGTTGACAACATTGAATATTTCACGTTCTCTGCTCATTCAACTCCCAACCTTGGTTTTGCTTAACTTAGTTAAAGTTAATATTTGTTTTCTTCTCATTTCAGACAAAAGAGTTGATAGCTGAGATTGAATTACTTGAAGAAGAGGTTGCAAACCGTGAGCAGCATGTCCTTTCTCTGTACAGGAGCATTTTTGAAGAATGCATTAGCCAGCCTTCTTCTGAGCAAAGTTCGGTTATGACTTCTCCAGCACATAATAAAGCTGAGTCAAGAAAACACCCAAGTATAATATCAAGTGCCTTTTGCTCATCCAAAAAGTTCCCTTTGCGGACATTCCAAGCTCTTGCTGCCATAGATGAATTGGGAAAAAGGAACTTGTCGCAGTCAAAATCAAGACATGCTTCATTTTATAATAGTAAAGCTAATGCACACATTCAGAAAAGTTGTTCAGCCCATGCTAAGGTAAGGTTCCAATCCTAAGAGTAAAAAAATTCCTAAGAGTATGAAAAGTTCTGCTAACGTGGCCACACCTTAACACCTTGCTGTAGTTGGTCGGTCTCTTGCTTAAGCCCCTCGTCCACTCAGGATCCATATGGTGAAAAACATGAATCCTAGAATTCTTGTTTTTTCTGCTAGGAAAATGAAAACTTTAAAAGGACAAACCACTTTGTCTTTTGTTTATTTGCTTCTGATATTTTGCTACCATTAGCTTTTGCTTACCAGTATGAAGCACACATAAAGTTGAACACGTGGATTATAATTTAAGCATGTCACCTTACGCCATGCATGCATTTATATCCAATTTAAAATTTTGTGTTGGTTCTTAAATATTGAAACCTAAAATTATGCTAATGGAGAAAGTTGGAACTAAAGGTGAAGCTAAAAATCATCAGCAATTCAATATTTGACCAGTTGTAACTAACTTAATACAGCTCTAGGTTCAAAATATTTTACTTAGTCTTTGGTTTTGGGCTGTACTTGTAGTTGTAATCAAGATTCTGGCATGCTAAAACTTGAGTTCCCCACTCATACTCAGTGCCCACAATATAGTATCAAATGGAATTCAATATCTATATTTTCTTGTAATTTTCTTTGACACTTCTCTACATAGCACATCCAACATTATGCAATGCTTTTATCCTCTAGCGTCTTGTGGTGTGACCACAGTATAGTATCAAATGGAATTCAATATCTATATTTTCTTGTAATTTTCTTTGACACTTCTCTAAATACAGAGGCGGATCCAGGATTTAAATCATATGGGTTCAACTTTTAAGGTTTTTAGCATCGAACCCATTATACTTTTAAAGTTATGGGTTCATATCCACTATTTTTGTCATTTTAATGAATTTTTACATATAAATTTTTACACTGCGTCGAAAGTTATTGGTTCAGTTGAACCCGTTCGTTGTTAACTACATCCGCCTCTGTCTAAATAGCACATCCAACATTATGCAATGCTTTTATCCTCTAGCGTTCTATTACATTCTTTTGGTGTGCTCTGTGCTGAATCTGCCTATTGCTTTACTAACAAACAAGCTGTTCTATTGGCCCTTTATCATTCTTTGCTGAAACAGGACCCAAATTACTCGCTACGAAAAATTCAATCCCAATTATGTCAAAGAAAGACCCTTTTACTTGTAGAGCTTTCATTATTTGTTTCCTCTAATTCATGCGGCATATGTCTTCCACATGATCGACTCATGTTATTTTCTATCAATTATTGCAGGAGCAAACATCAATGGAGAAAGCTCCTCTGTCTCGAAGTCTTAAAGACCATCTTTACCAGTGCCCCAGTAATTTGTCTGAGGAAATGGTAAGGTGCATGGCTGCAGTATACTGTTGGCTCCGTAGTACAGATCAATCGACAAGTACTGAAGAAAAGCGATCACCTTTGTCATCAAGGTCTTCCACTAATGTGATAATTCCAAAGCATGATATTAGAGAGGACAGAGATTGGTTTTGCAAATCCACTATTGAAATATCTTGGATAGCAACCGACAAGAATAAATTCTCTCGTGCATCTTACGCCATCAGCAACTACAGGTGCATTTCCTTGATAGTGTAAAAGAAGCTTAAACTACTTAAGTTTACCACTGGAAAGTTGAGGCCCTAAGAAAGAGGTCTTAAGTTCCACTGCCACTTCTCTATGCTGTCTTTCTTGAATTACAGGATGGTAGTTTCTCCCTTTTTTAATGATTTTGTTTGTCTCAGAGCCACCATTTGAGTCAGAATTTATTTTACAACAACAACAAACCCAGTAGAGTCCCACAAGTGGGGTCTGGGGAGGGTAGTGTGTACCCAGACCTTACCCCTACCTTGAGGGTCGAGAAGCTGTTTCCGATAGACCCTCGGCTCAGGAAGATGAAAAGAACACTAGAAACAAGCAATAACAACAACAAAGGCCAAAAAGATAATACTATCCGTCTAAGAGATAGAAAAATAGATGAAATAAAGCAATAACAACAAGCAGTAACAACGTCAAGATACTAGGAAATCGTAGTGAAAAATAGTAAGAAAACAACATGTAATACTAGCAACCTAAGGCAAAACACTCTATCAGACTAGCCTTACTAACCCGGTGCGGAATAGAACAACGCTCGACTACCTACTAACCCGCAACCCTAATTCTCGACCTCCACACGTTCCTATCAAGGGCCATGTCCTCGTAAGCTAAAGTCGCGCCAATGTCCTACCTATTGCCTCTCCCCAATGCTTCTTAGGCCGCCCTCTACCTCATTTCGTACCCGCCAAAGCCAACCACTCACACATCCTTTCCGGGGCATTTAGGCTTCTCCTCTGCACGTGCCCGAACCATCTAAGCCTCGCTTCCCGTATCTTATCCTACATTGGGCCACGCCCACCTTCAGAATTTATGTTATGCTCCAAATTATAGCCTGGAAAAGAAACTTCGGGTTAACCTTTACTGCTCTTCTTTCTTCTAGAAGTGTAACAACTATTAGTCAGGTCACTAGCATCCCTTGCATTTCTACATTAAACTATGTAGAAGGCCAAATAAGCACTCTCGAGAAAGCCAATCGCTGTTATAGTTAAGAATTTATTCCCTCCTTAAAGAAAGGAAACGAGAATGAATGAGAGGCTGTAACCATAATTACGGGCCAATTCTGTATTTGGATCATAGGAATTCATAAATGCTGGCTAATATCATTTGCCTAACGTAGTTATCAGAGGATACCTGGAAAGGCTCCTGAACTTCTTCAGTTTCTCACTCCAGTAGCATTATCTTTAATCTGGGCCATTTTGTAAAGCATCATCTCTTTTAGATACTAAGGAGTTCTGACCCTACTGGATACGCTTTTAAGATATTACAATTTTTCTTGATCGGTTAAGATATTACTGTTTTGACGACAGCCCGATTTAAAAGAAGTACCAAGTATATAAGTGGAATCACTTTATCCTAAATAGACTTTACGTCCTTTTGTAATGCCTCTAGAACTTTTCTATTACTTAAAGGTGAAAGATACTAAGTTAGAGGAGATCTTGTTGCATCAACTATTCTATACTCGATAAAAATGATATATGTGGAAGATATGTTTTCATAGTCTGCTAAGGGGCTCAAGCTTTTGGTATCTTTTTTCTTTTTCAACTTTCTATATTTGGTGCAATGCCTGCTACATATGCCGGTTTATCTCTCTATAGGAAAGACGCCTATAAATCAACAAACAAAGGGAAAACAGATTACATGAGAATCTCCACTCTGATATGTATCTTTGTTTCAAACTTTCAGAGTTTTGGTGGAGCAACTGGAACGAACAAATATCAGTCAGATGGAAACCAATGCCAAGATGGCATTCTGGATCAACTTGTACAATTCCTTAGTCATGCATGTAAAGATGGCTCTTGCTTGTACTGTTTCTCCTGTTGGATTCGTTTATTATGTTTCTTTACATCTTCTTTGTCATATCTAGGCATATCTGGCATATGGAATACCACAGAACTCTCTTAGGAGGTTGGCATTGTTTCACAAGGTAGTCTAATTTAATTTGTCTTTACTATGTGTCATTCTCCTTTTATTCCTTTTGTTTAGTATGGATTGTAAGTGTTTATATGCATACAGATTGGTATCGGAGTTGTGGTCCTTTTCTTTTCTCTTTAAATTTTTTTCTCTGTTATCCTTCATTCTTATTATTTATTAGGACGGGAATGCATAGAAACACTGTCTGATTGCTGATTGATGTACTTGGCTTATTTATCACACATGTATCTTTGAGTATTTGATTCAACATTTGCTTCTCTGTATAGTGCAGGCTGCTTACAATGTTGGTGGCCAGATCATAAGTGCCAATGCCATTGAACAGTCGATTTTTGGCCTGCGTACGCATCGGATTGGACGGGTATTCACTATTTCAAATCTAGAATGGCTAAAAGCTCCAGTTAAGGAATAGCAGTATAACATCGTTAGAAACTAATTTGGATCCTGCCTCTTTGCTCATTTTATGTAACGATAATATTGCAAAAAGATTCTCTGTGCCGGTTTCCATTTCAGCCTTATGCAGTAAGTACTTGTTTGGGACTAAGACATAGTTCAAGTTATTGTAGCCTTATGCAATACGTACAATTGTTTCTCAATCATACAGTAGTATGGTATGTTATTATCTTCCAATATGCACTTTCTCAAAGAGAGGAGAAAAACTTAGGGCTTCAGCAGTTGTGGCTGATTAAATGCCAAAAGAAAAATAAGAAAATGATTAAAGTCCTGTCGAAATATATTCTAGCTGCAAAAAGCCCTCTGGTAAATCCACAGTTATTACTTCAACAACACTTGATGATTTTTCTTTCTTAACTCCAATTACAGTGGTTGGAGACCATTCTGTCAACTGCTTTACGGAAAAGATCGGGAGAAGAAAAGCAACTCATCAGCTCAAAATTCGCCCTTCAAGAGTTCCAGCCCCTTGTTCTCTTTGCTCTTTGCACTGGCGCTTTTTCCGATCCCATGGTACGTTGTTATGTTTTCTCATTTCATTTTTCCATTTTTCTTGTATATTCCCTGTGGACCGGAGCTTCTTCTGATCTCTTGGTAATTAAGTAGTTACATTTTCTCCTTATATTGGTAAACCAACAATATCGCTTTCTTGAGGCCTTCTTGTTATATTTGAAGCAAAACGGAGTAATACGTGAAGCCTTATGAATACGCATTGGTTCTAAAGCAGAATGTATTTCCTTATATATTACCTGAGAATATTGAACGTCACGATCATCAAATACTATTCTGGATGATATCTCTGAAACCTGTCCATCGATAGATCTTATGACGAGTGAAATATGGTTAAGACAATGACCTAAAGTTTCCACTCAAGGCTTAGCATATTATAATTAGTTTCTTTGCTCAATGTTGCATTTTCTTCTTATCTCTAATAAGAATACCTGACGCATATCAGTTGCTTTACCTTAGTTCCTCCTCTACTTCTATTTTACATGCTAGAGACATACCGACGTGTTTAATTTTGTAGCTCTCGTGTTTTTTCTAGTTAGAAAGCCAAGCATCTAACACTTTCTCCGATTTCTCTCTTCTTCTCTAGCTGAAAGTGTACACAGCCTTAAATATTGTGGAGGAATTGGAAGCAGCAAAGAGAGAGTTTCTACAGGCTAATATTGTTGTAAAGAAGTCAAAAAGAGTATTCTTACCTAAGGTTCTCGAAAGATATGCGAAGGAAGCAAGTATTCCAGCAGATGATCTTCTTAACTGGGTTATGGAAAACGTTGAAAAGAAGCTTCGAGATTCCATAAATAAATGTGTTGAAGGAAGAACGAATAAAAAGTCGTCTCAGATAATTGAATGGCTACCTTACTCTTCAAGATTCCAATATGTAATTTCAAAAGATTTTACAGGGAAGCCTTGGTGGGCATAGAAGTGTTGAATAATGTAGAGAAAGTCTTTAGTTGATCTTTCTGATGCACATAACTAATGCTTAAGCCTTGGTTCATTCCTTCGGTTTGTAGGATTCTGATTTGATCTGGAACTAAGTGATTGTACATTGACTTCAATTCATCTACAGGTTCTAGCAAATCCAGTTACTTAGATATTCAACTTTTTGTCACGACCCCAACCCCGGTCATGATGGCGCCCAACACACTGCTAGGCAAGCCCGACCATTCAACAACATTATCCCAAATTCTTATTCAGATTATAGATAAATATCACAGAGAATTTACCAAGTCATTACATTCAAGTTTATAATTAATAATAAAATCTACGGAAGTTCAATTAAAATACCACACCATAGCCCAATAGAATCTGGTGTCATGAATATGAGCCTCTAATACAGAATATCCACCTATTACAAGTCTGTCTAGGAAAATACGGAATAAAAGATAGAGATAGAGGGGAGAGATAAGGCTGCGAACGTCATGCAACTACCTCAATACTCCCGGATACTACTGCTCAGCTAAACAAATCCTCACTCAGCCTGTGGTGTACCTGGATCTGCAGGGAGTAATGTGAGTACTCCGACCCAGTGAGTAATAAACATAAATAAAGGCTGAGAATAAGAAATCATGGAAAAATACAAAGTAAACTATAACTGACAGTTTAGAACATCAAATAGTGAAGCAACAAGTCAATTAAATCAGAGTACCAAATACTGAGATAGGTATAACAGATAAAAACAAATGCATGAGTGCAATGCAATGCATATGATGGTACACTCTAGTACCCACTGCGGCGTGCAGCCCGAGCCATCCATTTATTTATCGTCGACGGCGCTCACTGAGGGTATGTGCAGACTCCGGAGGGGCTCCTACAGCCCAAGCACAATATCAAGCCATCTCGTGGCATCAAATCTAGGCCCTCGGCCTCATATCAATATCAGTATAATCAACCAGGCTCTCGGCCTCAAGATCAATGTAATCAACCAGACTCTCGGCCTCAATATCAATATCAGTATAATCAACCAGGCTCTCGGCCTCAAGATCAATGTAATCAACCAGGCTCTCGACCTCAATATCAATATAACACTGCTGCGGCACGCAGCCCGATCCATGCTCAGTCCAGAAATCATCATAAGCCCCTTGGGCATTTGTAAAACAGTAGTTCTCAGCCTAAAATATCATTTAGAAATATCATTTAAGTTTTCAAATCTTAGAAAGATGGCTGAGTTTGCAAAACAGTATTTAAAACCTTGGATTGAGATCAAATTATATGCAAAGTATGCGAAAACAATGATATCAATCCCTGAAGGATTCAAATAATTGGCAAGAAGCCCAAATGTAACAATTAAATCCAAGTAAGGAAAATTCTCAATTTAGTTCAAGTAGAAAATATGGTAAAAACATCTCTCGGGACAAACCAAGTCACAATCCACAATAACCAACGACCCCGCACTCGTCATAGAGTGCGTGTCTCGCCTCAATATAGCGTTACGATGTGAAATTCCGGGGTTTCAAACCCTCAGGACATCATTTACATCAATTACTCACCTCAAGACGGCCAAAAGTCTAGCTCGCTATGCCCTTGCCTCTCGAATTGGCTTCCTCGTGCGACGAATCTGCCCAAAATCACAACGAATATGTCGCATTATGCTAAAGAGATAATACCCAATCGAAAGCAATCGAAAAATATCAAAATTCACGAATTTGACAAAACCCGAGCCCCGGGCCCACGTCTCGAAACTCAGAAATTTTTATGT
>MU691603.1:82853-93551 GCA_026770625.1 Nicotiana glauca
ATCTTTGAAAACACCTTTGCACCCTGAAGCTGGTCAAACAAATCATTAATCCTCGACAGTGGATACTTGTTCTTTATCGTCACCTTGTTCAATTGCCGGTAATCAATGCAAATCCTTATCGATCCATCATTTTTCTTCACAAATAACATTGGCGCACCCCAAGGAGAAACACTAGGCCTGATAAAAACCTTCTCTAGCAAATCTTGCAACTGGTCCTTTAACTCCTTCAACTCTGGAAGGGCCATGCGATACGGCGGAATAGAAATGGGCTGCGTGCCTGGGTCCAGATCAATATAGAAATCAATATCCCTGTCGGGCATCATACTCGGCAGGTCTGAAGGAAAAACCTCGGGGAACTCCCGAACAATAGGAACAGAGTCAATAAAAGGAACCTCTGCACTGGAATCGCGAACATATGCCAAATAAGCTAAACACCCCTTCTCGACCATGCGTCGAGCCTTTACATATGAAATAACACTACGGGTGGCATGACCTGGGGTCCCTTTCTACTCCAATCAGGGCAAATCTAGCAAGGCCAAGGTCACGGTCTTGGTGTGACAATCCAAGATATCACGATACGGGGAAAACCAATCCATCCCCAATATAACATCGAAATCCACCATGTCTAAAAGCAATAAATCAACACGGGTCTCAAGACCCTCAAATACTACTATACAGGAACGATGAACTCGGTCGACCACTATAGAATCACTCACTAGTGTAGATACATAAACAGGGATACCCAAAGCGTCACTAGGCATAGCCAAGTAGGGTGCAAAATAAGACGACACATATGAATACGTAGACCCAAGGTCAGATAGCACTGAAGCATCCCTATCACAGACCAGAATAGCACCTGTAATAACAGCATCTGAAGACTCAGCCTCTAGCCTGTCTAGCAAAGCATAACACCGGTGCTGGGCCCCACCTCCCTAAACCATGTCTCTAGGACGATCGACTACTAGCTGACCCCTACCTCTACCGGTCTGATCTCCACCTCTACGGTCTCTACCTCCACCTCTATGATCCCTACCCCCGCCTCTAGCTGGCTGGGCGAGCTGTGGATCACCTGATGCCGGAATTATAGGGTGAGGACCCTGCTGCTGAGAGCTGCCCGAGGCTCGAGGGCAAAACCTGACAATGTGACCGGGGTCACCACAACCATAACAAGACCTCGGCTGCTGCGACTGCTGGCCCTGTCAACCTGAATGTCCTCCCCTGAAGCTCTGAAGTGGGGGTGCACTGATAGGCTGCTGATCTGAATAATGCTGCTGAGAACCACCACCGCCTGGAGTACCATGAGAAACCTGGAGCGCTGACTGTAAGGATCTCGATGAATGACCTCTACCATAAAAATCCCTACCTCCAGACGAGGTACCACTGAACCTACCAGAATGACGAGGCCTCTTATCCGACATCTGACCACCTCCCCGTATGAGGGCTATCTCAACCCTGCGGGCCGCATTGGCCGCCTCCTGAAAGGAAATATCACTACCAGCTCCCGTAGTCATCTGGAGACAGATCGGCTGAATCAATCCATCAATAAATCTCAGAACCTTCTCTCGCTATGTGGGGAGTATCACAATAGCATGGTGTGCCAAATCAATAAATCGAGTCTCATACTGTGTAAGTGTCATGGAGCCCTGCTGGAGGTGCTCAAAATACTTGCGAAGTGCCTCCCACTGAGTGACTGGGAGAAACTTCTCCAAAAACAACTCCGCAAACTGATCCCATGTCAATGCTGGAGACCCTGCTAGTCTATATTGGCAATAATCCCTCCACCAAGTCTTGGCGGATCCTGCAAGCCGGAAGGTGGCAAAATCGACCCCATTGGTCTCCACTATACCCATGGTCCTAAAGATCTCATGACAGCTGAATAAGAAATCTTGTGGATCCTCTGATGAAGCACCACTGAAGGTGGTGGTGAAGAGCTTGGAGAACCGATCAAGTCTCCACAAGGCATCCGAAGACATAGCCGCTCCATTACCGGCCTAGGCTGTAATACCTGGCTGAGCTGCCACAGCTGGCTGAACCACTGGGACATGAGTCTGGGGAGCTACCTGCTCCGGAGTACGTGTAGCAGGAGTCTGGACCCCTCCTCCAGCCTGAGAAGTGGCTGGTGCTACTGGCAGCAAACCCGCTCTAGTGACACTCTCCATAAATCCTGCCAATCGGACTAGAGCATCCTGAAGATCTGGGGTGACCATGACCCCTCCTGGGACCTGAGCTGGGCCCACCGGAGCTGCTGGGGCTGGAACCTCCTCATCATAGTCAATATGAGGCTCCACCTCTGGGACTGCTACCCGGGGCTGAGCTCTGCCCCTTCATCTGGCACGGCCTCGGCCTCTGCCCCTCGCAGGAGCTGCTGCTGGGGGCTCGGGCTACTGCGCGGTAGAAGAGGAAGCACATGTTCTCTCCATCTGCGAAAGAACAGAGTAGAAAGACAATCAGTATTTGAGAAACAGAATCGCACGACAAGAATTACAAGAGTGAAACTTTTCCTAACTCCGTAGCCTCTGGGGATAAATACAGACGTCTCCGTACCGATCCCTCAGACTCTACCAAGCTTGCCCGTGAGTAGCGAGACCTATGCAACCTAGAGCTCTGATACCAACTTGTCACGACCCGGATTTCTCACCATTGGGAGTCATGATGGCGCCTACTGTCGGAGCTAGGCAATCCAAGCATTAAAACATTTTCGGATAACAACACAACAGTAATAACAATAATAAACCTTTAAATAAAAGCGGAAGTCTTTCATAGCATAACTAACTGGAAACCAAAAATGCGGAAGCTTAACATTTCACTACCCAAGACTAGAGTCGCTATCTCACGGACTACTAATGAATGCTACAAACAAGTCTGAATAGAAAAATACATCGTGTCTGTCTTGGTACAATGAAAACAAATAGAAAATATGGAAAGGGACTCCGGCCTGCGAACGGCAACTAGGCTACCTCGTAGTCCCTGGACTGAAGTCAGCTCCCACTCAACGTGCTACTGATGAGGTCCAAAAGATGCTCCGGTACCGTGATCTATGCAAAAAGCACAGAAGTATAGCATCAGCACAACCGACCCCATGTGCTGGTAAGTGCCTGGACTAACCCCGGCGAAGTAGTGACAAGACTAGACAGGACTACCAAATCAACCTGTGCAGTTCAATATATACATGTGCAATAAAAGGAAAGAATACCAAAACTAAATAGTTAAAAGGGAGGGAAGCATGTTATGGGGGAGTACAATCTGAATATAAAAGTCATCAACTTAAATAAGAAACATGGCACAACAATAATTAACAAAAATAAGAAATCCAACAGTTGCACGGCATCAACCTTCGTGCTTTTACTCTCATCCTCACCCAAAGCAACCAAATAAAATGCACGGCATCACCCTTCGTGTTTTTCCTCACATAACTCTTTTTTCATGGCAGGGAATGATCCTTTGTGTAATTTTAGTCAAATCAGAGCACGGAATGTCCCTTCATGCATAAATAATCAAAACATGGCACGGAATGACCCTTCGTGCAAATATAATTAACACATGGCACGGAATGACCCTTCGTGCAGATATAATCAAAACATGGCACGGAATGACCCTTCGTGCATTATCACTCTTCCTCACCCAAACAACAATCACAACCAAACGGGTGAGGGAATAAACAATAATAAGAAATGTCCCGGCAAGGAAAAACACAATTAATGACCTAAATCCCGGTAAGGGAGCAATAACAAAAACTTTCACATCCCGGTAAAGGAGATAATCAATATACTCAAACCATCCCGGCAAGGGATTACTCACATCTCTTTCCATTTCTTTCATTTCTTACTCAATAGTATTTTTATCGTTCGAGCCAACGCTAAAAAAAATTCACTATTCACAATTAATCCTCATACTCTTCACATTATGTAACAATCATTAATTTAGCCTGGAAGAGTCCCAAAATATACCAAAATAAGCACAAACAAAGACCCACGGTCATGCGAGACACCGGTGTATAGATACTCTATACACCATACTCGATCATTTAGCAATTAGCAATTAATAACACTCTAATGCTATTCCTTCAAGCAAAGTTAGATCAAACACTTACCTCAGTCCAAAGAATAGCAATCAATCCTCAATTACCGTCTTTCCTCTACAATCCGACTCCGAAATAATGATATCTAGGCATAATTAATTCAATAGTATCAATAAAAACTCAATGGCAACATCCCATAGCCTAGATATGAATTTTCTAGTATTCTTCCAACAATACCAAAATTCGACACCGGGCCCACATGGTCCAAACACGAGGCTCGGACCAAAACCTAGTCACCCATAACCCTACGAGTTCAAATATATAGTTTGTTTCAAGATTCGACCATCACCCAAAATTCCCAAAACCCTTAATTTTTACTTTGATATCATGATTTAGGGCTAGGAAATTAGATAAATGATAATAGAAAATGAAGAAAACGAGTTAAGATTTACTAATTCAAAAATTCATGGTGAAAAGGAGCTTCAATGGACGCCTAAGTGCTGTGGAGAAGACAAGGTTTATGAAAAATGGGGATAAATCCCGTAATGGTTCTGTTTTTATGACTTAAAGATCTCTAGGTAAAATTACCCTATGCGTTCGCGACAGTAGGGTCGCGTTCGCGATGAACAGAAGTTGGCAAGCATCGCGTTGGCGGACGAGGGATGCGAACGCGAAGAGAAAATATTTGGTGCCCGAAAATTGGCCTATGCAAACGCGATGAAGGACGGCCTGAAGCTTCGCGAACGCGAGGAGTCAATCGCGAACGCGGAGAAGGAATCAGGGGAAGGTACGCGAACGCGAAGTACGAATTCCGCAAAAATTGCAGAAAAATCTACTACCATTCAAAGTGTAAAAATACTCCGAACCACCTCCAATTCACTCCCGAGCCCTCGGGACTCCTAACCAATCACACACACTAACTCAACAACATCCTACGAACTTACTCGAGTGATCAAATCGCCAAAACAACATCAAAATCAATGAATCAAGCCTCAAAATTATCATTTTCATTTCAAACTTCTTAAACTTCTAACTTTAGATAATTAGGTCTGAAACACGTCAAATGACGTCCGATTTCGACCAAACTTCACAGGAAGCGCTTAACACATATTTAAGACCTGTACCGGGTGTCAGAACCAAAATACGAGCACGATACCATAATCTTTTAATCAATATTCATTTCCAATTTTCTTAATAATTTCAGAAAAATAATTTAACAGAAAAATTCTTTTACTCGGGTTCTAGACCTCGGATTTTGACTTCTGGCACATGCCCGAGTCCCATATTTTTTTATGGACCCTCCGGGACCGCCAAATTACGGGTCCGGGTCCGTTTACCAAAAATATTGACCGAAGTCAACTTTAATCATATTAATATAAAAATTCTTCAAATTTTTTACAGATTTCACATATTTCAACATAAAAGCTTTCCGGCTACGCGCTCGGTCTGCGCACGCAAATCGAGGCAACTAAAAGTGAGGTTTTCAAGGCCTCAAAAGCGCGGAAAAAGAGATAAATCCGGTGATGACCCTTTGGGTCGTCACATAAAGTCTGCGTTTAACGTAATACATAAATATATTTTATCTGCTATAGAAATTTTTGGCTAAAGAATCCTTAAATGAAAGGGGAAAACGCCTCAATTTGAAAAGGAATGGTCTGCATTTTACCACAAATTTACAATAGTACCAAAAAATTTACGTCCTACAATCATGATAGATTTTTTGTAAATCCTTCTTTTAAGTCATGTCGTAAAATAATATTAGGACATATATAGAGAATTAAAATCCAAGTAACAAACATCCTCAAACTATCTATTAAGGTTGAAGTTATGTTGGTTAATTATTTTATCGTCCTCTTTTTAGTTATAAGGCCCCACGTGCGAGGCACGTGAAGTAGAGACTAGTACTATATTAAAAACACGAAAGCCCTTAGCGAAATATCGTTTGCCTTTTTTACCCTTTAAAAATAGATTTCACATTGGATAAAATAGTCATTTAATTAATTTCCTAATATTTAGAACTCTAAAATTGACTAAAATTTTGATTATTAAATCTTTCCATATTTGTGATAAGTAAGAAGTCCTACATTTTAGGTCTTTAATATAAATTAGTATTTTACCATACATATATTTTTTTCTTGTTTAAACTCCATATGTTACGTAACTATAATTATTTTCATATTACTTTTAGTGGATGTAGATTCTCTAAAAAAAAAGAGTAAACTAACGTGTGTTTTAATGAAATTAAAGTAATTAATAGATCATGCAACTTTATGCCTAATATTTAAAAGACCTTTAGGATTTTAAATAAGTAAAATAACTTTCTCACGTTTAGTTCTTGTATAAGTTGTCAAAATATCAACTACGACATTTTGAAATAATACCAAGAAAACTTTATCATGAATAAAATGCGCAAATATACATGTAAAATAAAGGTTAATACTTTAAAGATATCACTTTCTTGCACCTAACTGTTTTTTTAAAATCTTTATCTTGGACTTGAAAGCCAATTAATATTTTAATTATCTTACATAAATTATTTTTATTTGAATAATGTAACATAATTATAATTCCTTTCATGCTATTATATGTGAACTATAATAGTTCATATTATACTTGAACTACTTTTCTCTCCAAACAATATTTTACTATTTAGTAATTTTTTATGTATAACATCTTTAAAAATTATGCTTAATAATTAAAATAAATACTAAGATAATATTTAAAAATATAAAAGAGAGAGGGAGAGACCAGAAAAGTATTTGGTAACACAAATAATTCTGCATAACACAAATATCCAAAAGTAAATTATGAGATTGGTTTTTTATCCCTTAATACAGAATTTATAGTTAAAAAAATTATAATTATAGTTAAATATTTAAATTTGGGTGAACTAATATTAAGAATTTGAATCAATAAAAATAAATTATTTTCGCTAATTTTGAGAGCAAATAATTAAGTTTTTGAATTAACTAATTAACAAAATAATTCTATCCAATTCCTTTCTAAATTTATCATATTAGTTTTAAAAAATCAAGTGAGAAAACTCTTAGGATACATAAATTTGTTTCATAAAAAGAGCATTGGTGGTTAAACCAATCAGAAAATAAAACATAATCGATGATGATATAATATTAAGAGTCAATTAAAATAATTCAAACTTGTAGCAATAAGGATGAATAATAGAAGATAATTTATTTGAGTTGTTCTTAATTTTTTTTCTCTCATTTTGCATTTATTACAACAAATGACAACTCCCTATATATTTTGAATAGCTGTTAGAGATTTTTTTTGGTGATCTTGACCGTTAACACTAACTAGATTTCTCTTCAATCATGATAAATATGAGAATTCTTCTTTTTTAAATATTTTTATTGTGTTTGTATATTTTAGATATATTGAATACAATTACTATGTTAATTGTCACGACCCAAAACTCATCCTGTCGTGATGGCGCCTATCGTGGAACTAGGCCAACCCCAACTCAACGCAATCCAAAACCACAATACTAAAAGGAAATCACTTGCGGAAAACTTCATCATTTTAAATAAATTGATTAAGACATAACAGAAGGTTTTATATTACTATACAACCATCCCAAAACCAGGGTGTCACGGAGTACATGGGCATCTAGAGAAATAGTATAGTCTACTACAAAGTTCACTTAATACAACTGAAACACAACTAGAATAGAGAGGGAGGGTTAAGATCTGCGAGCACCATGCAGATATCTCAACAGTCTCCCAAGCCTGCAACCTCAATCAATGACTGCTACCGGGAACGAAAGCACCTGGATCTGCACACAAGGTGCAGAGGGTAATGTGTGTAGCAACTCAGTAAGTAACAAGTCCAACCTTTGGACTGATAGGTAGTGATGAACGTAACCTCAACAGAAAATAGAAATAAGCGGTGCAGTAAAGTAGACATGCTATCCTTTCAGGAATACGGCTCAACAGTGAAATATATACAGATCTGAACAATGTAAAATATAAAGCTCAGTTAACTCTGCATGCCAATGCACAGAATGTATGAAATGCACCATGTGCTCCCACTCTCAAGTGCTCAATCACTCGATACTGCATATGGCCATTCGGCCCAGGAAAATCCATCTCGAAACATATACAACGTTGACTGCAATTCACCCAGTACCGAGGAACAAGGGTAATCCAACCCTGAGGAGAAATCTATCTCCAGGTGTGTGTGTGTGTGTATGTATATGTATATATATATATATATACACAAAAAAAAATCACTCGGTACCGTATATGGCCCATGCGGCCCAGAGAAATCCATCCTAGAACATTCTCAATAGTGACTAGACATCACTCGGTACCGAGGAAAAAGGGAGATCCATCCCTACGAAGAAATCCATCTTTATATATCAATACTTCGGACAACTCCGGAGGGGCACTGTGATGACCCGGACCGTCGTCACGAGAGTTACCGCCCCGTTTCCCCCTTATTGTGTTGTTTCATGTTCTATATCAGTATTAGAGTCTATCGGGTTAATTTGGACTGATTCTGATTAAAAATAAGGCATATAGCCTTTTTGAAAGGAGTTTGCTTTAGAAAGGTCAACCGAAAGTTGACTATGTGGTTAGAGGGCTCAGATATGAATTTCGGTGGTTCGGTTAGCTTCGGGAGGTAATTTATGACTTAGGGGAGCGATCGGAATTGAATTTAGAGGTCCGGTGTAGAAATAGGCTTGAATTGGCGATGTTGGAATTTTGGCGGAATCCGGTTGATAGGTGAGATTTTGATCCAGGAGTCGGAATGGAATTCCGATAGTTGCATTAGCTTCGATAGGTGATTTTGGATATGTCTGCAAATTTTCAGGTCATTCGGACATCGTTTGGTCGGGTTTTTGATTGGATGTGAGATTCGGAAGTTTTAAGGAAAATTAGGCTTGAATCCGTGGTAATTTGGTGATTTTTGTGTTAAAGTACGTGTTTTTAGGATTGGAACAAGTTCGTATCGTGTTTTAGAGTGGGTTTGTATTTTTGGTTGAGGTCCCGGGGGCCTCGGGATGGTTTCGGATGGTTAAACGGAAGGAAATTGGTAAAATTGCAGGTCTGTTCCTAAAGCTTCTGGTATTTCCGCATCTGCGGAAATAGGACCGCAGGAGCGGTTCCGCAGATGCGGCTCTTTGATCGCAAAAGCGGTCCTGGAGGAGGGGTGGCTTGACCGCAGAAGCGAAAGGATTTCGCGGGAGCGGATACCGCATAAGCGGGTTTTTTACCGCAGAAGCGGTCCTGGGTCATATAGTGGAGACCGCATAAGCGGTCAGGGTAACCGCAGAAGCGGCTTCCGCAAAAGCGGTTTAAGACCGCAGAAGCGGTCGTGTGAGTTAAGTGAAGCCGCAGAAGCGGACTTAAGGCCGCAGAAGCGGTCCCGCAAAAGCGGTCGAGGGACCGCAAAAGCGAAAATCGCAGAAGGGTTAAATGAAACAGTGTATTCGATTTTCAGAAGTTAGAAATCATTTTGGGGTGCGAACTAAGGCGATTTTTGGGCGATTTTGAAGAGGCTTCGAAGGAGAATCCTCAGGTATGGATATTTGAACTTGGATTATGATATTATAGCGTAAAAACATGAATTAATCACTGAAAATTCAAGGAATTTAGGGGTAAAAATGGTGGTTAGGGCTTGAAGCCTAAAAGAGGCTAAATTTGGAATTTGAAGGGGCTATTGGACTCCGATTTTGATAAATTTTATATGTATGGACTCGTGGTGAGACGAGGATTTTGGAACTGTGAATTTCGTAATTTTTTGAGAAGCGGGCCCGGGGCTCGGGTTTTGGCAACTTTGTGTTTTTGGGTGTTTTTCGAGTTATTTCGATTGGGTTATGTTCCATTGGCCTATTTTAATGTATTCCTATTGGTTTTGATCAGATTTGGCACCTGTGGAGGTCGATTCTCGAGGGAAAGTCATTTCGGACTAGTTTTTGAGCCGGTTCGAGGTGAGTAATAGATGTAGATGATGACCTGAGGGTTTGAAACCCCGGTATATCACACTGTGACGCTATGATGAGGCGAGACACGTACTCTACGGTGAGTGCGGGGTCGATTGTGGTTGAGGACTGTAAAATAGTCCGACTGAATGATGTTGAACTATATCATTGGCTTGAGATTAGCCGGTAAACCTCCTACTTGGATGGTTAAGGAGATATTTGGGGCTGTATGCCGACTATTTGGATCTCGTAGGGATTGTTATCACTGTTCCCATAACGTATAACATGTTTTCCTGATATTAGTCCTGAATTGAATATTGTTTTGAAATGGCTAGTAAAACTCTAAGGTTTCAAACACCTAATTAAAATTCTGATAATTGAAACTAAAAATGGTAAGTATGATTGTGCATTCATGATTTTGCATGGATCGGGCTGCACGTCGCAGCGGATGTGATATTATATTGCGCTTGGGCTGTAGGAGACCCTCCGGAGTCTGAACCCCCCACAGTGAGCGTCGGGTACCCATGGATCGGGCTACGCGCCGTAGCGATCATGTGCATTGCATTCATGTATTGATATATTTATCTACGTTGACTGTTTCTGTTAGCTGATGTTACACTGTTAAATGTGTAGGAGTACTGTTCTTAGCTTTACTTTGTGCTATATTTTGGGATTTCTTACTGTCAGACATTATATATGTCTATTACCACTGAGTTGGAAGTACTCACTTTACTCC
>MU691603.1:115975-139208 GCA_026770625.1 Nicotiana glauca
CGGTTCCATCGAACATTTCGAACTTGGGAGGTTTGTACCCCTCCGGAAGTTCCACATCTGGCTGAATGCATAAGTCTTCATAGTTCAGCCCCTCAATACCTTTGCTACCTTCGACACCCTGGACCCGGCTAGTTAATTTCTTGAGTTCTGCCACTAAGTTCTTGATAAGGGAGTCCTTGTCATCAGACTCGGGTGCATTTGATATGGGTTGGGTGTAGTGGAGCACAGTATCCACGTAAATAGGAGTGTTGTGGAGATGGTCATTTGTGGTGTTCAGTGGCTCGGGGATGAGTAATGGAGCGTTATTGCATGTGTTGCAGGTTTGGACGTGAGTAGGTTGTATTTTTGGTTGCGGGGTGTTTTGTGGAGGTGCGAAATTCTGGGTGTTGACATCAGGAGCAGCAAGAGAGAATGATAGGCTTGCCAAATTTCGAACTTGGTCCAACTCTTCCTAGAATTTCAGCAATTTTTGTTCAAGATGAGCAGCAGTTCCCTTAGCAATTGAGGTACCCTGAGAAGTTTCCTCCCTTTCAATCTCCTTTCTAGCACTTGTGTTTTCCATTTTTCCTTTGTTCTTGTTCCGGACAGGACTCGGAGGAGGAGGAGGTGGAGGGCCCTTGGATCTTGTGGAATATGTCGATGGTGCCAGAATGCACGAACTAACCTTTAGGGAGGGGAATAAAAATAAAAGAAAAACAAAAAAGGTAACAAGTTAGTGTGGGTTCTGAGGAAAAAGTATTGCAGTATTTAAACATATTGTGCGAGAATATAAATTGCGTCCTAATTTTGGTGCCTCGTTGTGCCCGAGGTAGGCCTAGCGACAAATAATTTCGGAGAGCTTATAATGCTAAATGCCTCATTTTATTGATATAAATAAGACGAATCCAAACGACTCTAAATAACAGAAAGTAAATGTCACTAGTGGCCATTGGCCTTATTACATCATTAAAGCAAAATAAAGGGTTCCTAACTATTTGGTCCCAGAAGGACCTTCCCCAGATTTGGCAGTCTTGTCTCCCTCGAACAGCTCCACCAACTCGCGTAGTCCTAACAGCAAGTAGGCTCGGGCAGGTGTCTGCCTGCATTTCCTTCAGCGTTTTGGCAGTCTTCGATCCTTTTGATGAACTTCCTTCCAGCTCTATTAGACCCCGCTCCAAATACCCTAACCGATTGTTGGCACTGGCATCCATTTCTTTCCACTCCTCGATCAATTTTTGATGGGCTTTTTGTATTTCCCTATGCTCACATTCACACTCGATTCTCTTGCACAGTTGATTATACTCAGCATGCTCGTCAATAATTCTGTGACCTCGAACGAATCTCGGCTGACCCATGTTATTGTCTTCTAACCAACCCGAATAATACGGTACACAACTAGCGTGGTACCTGTCTGGCTCGACGGACTTGATCACTTAAGTGGAGGTCATTCCACCAATTCAGCAGCCTTGGATGAATGTTGGTTACCATGCCAAATCTGGGGATTTCGTGCCTCATTTTTTGCAAAACAGAGTGTTAGGCCCTTACCCCCTCCAAACTCGACTATTTAAATCAATAATTAGCATAGCATAGCACTTAAGTTCTCCAAATAAATGCACAGAACGTGAAGTCGTACGTTTGGGTTTCAAGGATACCCGGTGGACTTTGGATAAGGCTATCTTAATGAGTCATTATGTGGACAACATAACTGACTCGGCTAGTTTTGACCATGATGCATGTACAGTTTAACGGAGTAAGGTTTCTATTTTGAAGTGCTAGACTGGTACCCTTGAGCGGACAACTCAAGAGGGAAAGGCACGGAACCGTCGACTACACCGTTGATCGACTGGTTTTACCGCAAATATGCCTTTGCCAAATTTAGGGCTGATAATATCGGAAGAGCGCAACCACTCATTATAAGCGTTGCTATAGGATTTGTTTTTGCACGAGTGGAGTATGATGTTAAAGATGCAATTTACAAGAATGAAACAGATTGACATGTATTTTCACGTACATAAAATAAATGATTACAATAAATGATCGAAATTACAACGTCATTGAAATAATAAAGCAGTAAGGAAAGTAGTTAAATGAAAGGAAAGACATGAAGAGCCAAGTTAGTTTTTCATGATGAAATAATTAAAAGGTAAGAAATAAAGGTAATTGAAGAAATAATGAAATCACAAATAACATGTAATGGTAAAAAGCCTAAAGAAACCCCCAGCAGAGTCGTCATGCTGTCGACGCCCCCGTTTTCCTCGCGGAATCGGGTATGCGACATTTGGGAAGACAACTCTATTCCCGTTTGGGAGTTGGGTTTTGGATTTTGGAGAGTCGCCACCTAATGATTATAGTGCATTAGGACACTTTAAGAAGAATTAAATATGAAAACCAGAGTTAGGTAAGGGCTTGAGATTATCCTGAGGGGAAGGTGTTAGGAACCCCTCAAGATCCACTAGTGTGGTTCCCGGCCATGCTACAATCGTGACTTTAAATGCAAGCAAATAGGTAAACAAGCAAGCATTGAAAATACGGGAAAACTGTTACAAAATAAAACAAAAATTAAAGATGCTGAAATTTAGAAGATAACAGTTTTGCAATTTAAGAAGAGATACGCAATGAGGGGAGAGATCAAATAATGATGCAAATAACTTAGGGAAATAAACAGAAACGGAAGTTCGAAAAAGGTTTTGGGCAACTTTTGAAAAATCTAAAAATAATAAACTAATAAAGAGGGAGGGGGTCCTAGGTTTATACATTACATGGATCATTCGCACAACACTGATACCTGATTGTATGCATAGTATTATCGTGTAATCATCATGTCCATGTCTACCCTTCCCACCCCGTTAAGGTATTAAAGCGCGGAACGGTATCGTTTACTTACCGCATGCTACTACCAGTCCCAATCTTATCAGTCCCGGGGGTATTAGGACTTCTAATCCTAAAAGGGAAAGAAAGGGAAATGCCTTCATGGAGCTTAAAGGATAAAATTCTACTCGACATTCAAAACAAGTAGCAAGTAAGAGGGGAGAATAAACAATCATACAAGGCTCAAATCAACCCCAGAAATCAAACAATCATTTAGTTTAGCATGCCTTAACAAATACTGGTTTGGTCTTAAATTAAATTTAAGCAGCAAACGGACTGGTTCAACGCATGTGTTTTAGGCAGAAAGTCCGTATTAGGCAACTCGGATACAGTTGTCAGGTATTTAGGTATTCAACGCGAGTTATTTAGAGAAGTACTAATTTCAGAAGATAGGCTAATGCAGAAGAGTTTTTGAAAAAAAGAACAGACTACAGACTTAGCTTAGAAATAAGTTTTAAAGAAAATCAGCGGGCTGTCCGGTTATAAAACACAGAAATAATTGTAAAAATTTTTGGAGAAAAGACAGAACTATCTGAGGAAAAGAGTAAGCTGCAGAACTGTTTTAAAAGACGAGTTCAGGAAGACTAGAATTTAGTTGGAAATTGCTTAGCATTAACATTAGAAAAGAAACCGTTTCAGAAAAGATGCAGATTTGAAGAACTCAACTTTTAGGACAAATGTACACTGATTCGAGAGAGTTTTATCAAAAAGATTAAGGCTTTTGAAATCGTTACTGAACTAAGGTGTTAAGGACCAGTTAACAGATTATTATTAGACAAATTTGATGCGAAATCCTGTAGGCATGATATCTACATTTGATTTTTCAGAACCTGTTAAAGAATTTATGAAGAGATGACTGTTTTTAATTAATCCTACGGTTTGCCTAATGAATATGCATTCCCTATAGATATGATATCTATACATGAATTTTCAGAAAAGCTTAGAATTCCTATAGGCAGGATCTCTACATGCGTTAGTTACAGAATATGAGCGTTAAATCCTATATGCATGTTTTCTATATGATTTGCAATATAGTTAAACACTAAACCCTATAGGCAGGATTTCTAGGTGACTTGCAGCATAATTAAACGTTAAATCCTATAGGCATGGTAACTATGTGATTGAACCAGAGATGTTAAACAGGCCTATAGGCAGGATTTCTAGAAAAAGAGAATCCTAAAGCATGATATCTACCCTTTGGATGCAAGAAAGTAAAGACACCTCTCACACCCTTTTACTATATTCCCCTAGTTTTTTTTTTATATATATACAAATTATTTCAGACCAGAAAATAGCTAATAAAATGCATCAAAAGCCAACAGCTATATCCAAGCAGCCTAATTCAATCCTAATGTCCAATAACATGTGTTTAACCAACTCCGGGATCCAGATTTCCAAAGCCTTCTCATTATCCAGGGTGTTTCAAAGTTCCAAGGAATCTCAGGGATCCCCGGCATTGCTTACACCCCAGATATCATTATAATTAGGAACAGTGCAGTGTGGAAAAGCCAGCTCTCAGGCATCCAAGTTCAGAGGGAGCTCAGGGGGTCCCAAAGCATGGCTTGCAAGAGAGGGGCAGACCTTTTAGCTAGGAATAAGTGCAAAGTGAAAGGGAATTAGGGAGCCATGACAGGTGGTGGTCATACCTAGCCATAAGGTAGGCTGGAACACCCCTGACAACTTGTTTAGTTGAACAAGTTAGGGGCAGACCTTTTAAAGGTTAGGCCAAGGTCTAGATAATGATTAGGACACTATCAGAGCCAAGTCCAAAGCTCAAGCACATAAAGGGGGAAAGGGAAGTGGGAATTGATTGAGTTAGGGGTTCAAAGAACCCAGTTCAAAGTCATAGACAACAATATTATAGTGTTGCTATGCCTTGAACCATACTCACATACAAATGGGTAAGGGGGTGAGGGAATTCACAAGGTATCAAATTCACAACAAACAAACAATTGTACACATTATTTAAATACTTAACTGTAAAGAAAAGGAGAAACAAATGGGCAGAATTAAACACATTGTTGATGAAGCATGTAAACCAATTGAGACATACCAGTATAGAGGCAAAGAATGCAGAAGAAAGCAAACAGTCCACAGCAATGCAAGTATCAGAAAGAGTATAAGTTAATTGTGAACTCATATGGTGTTCTGGGTTCGTGTGTGTTCAAAGAGAATGGAGGAGAGTATATATAGTGTGAGAAACATGCAAAAATAAGGCAAGGATTGCAGTTCATCAGCAGTAATTAGGGGAACAAGTGTCAATCAAATCAGTACCAAAGACTTCCTTTAATTAGTGAGTAGAGGACTATAGGAACAAGGTAGTCATCTCAGAGAAGAGGGAATCATCAGGTAGCATGCAAAGGTCAGGTAAAAGGCCTTGTAAAGAGGTCAGAAAAAATAAAACTTTGAAATTCAATCGAGCAGTAGAGGAAAACACTTCAGGAATTCAAATAGATCCAAAGAGGCCAGGGTTTTGAAATGAAATACGTTCAGAAATAAAAACAAACAAACCACGTAACAAGTAGCCTCAACGACTCGAATGAGCCCCAAATTTTAGGGCTTTCACTAACAGTTAAGTCTAGAGATGAAAGCAAGTAAGTGAGGCAAAAATAACAACGAAATAAATGCAGAGACCATGAAAAGGACACGTACTTCATAGTTGAAGAAGGTCATGAGAATCATAATAAGAGGACGGTCATGCAAATACAGTAGAAGATCTCATGAAGACAAGGTAGGAAAACCACAGTAGAAGAAACACATAAAATCAAAGAAACCCTAAATTGAAATCAAGCGATTTTAAAAGGAAAACTTGGGGAAATCATTTAAAAATGTAAAGTATAACATAGATTCAGCATAGATCTAGGCAAACAAACAGAGAAGGAACCTCGAATAGCTTAGGTTCTTGGAGAAAACCCTAGAGATGAGAAAGGCTTGGAAACAGGTCCGATCTCGAGTCGGAGAAGTCAAGAATCAGGCTTTTAGAGCTTGAATACGCCGGAGCATGGTCGGAGAGGCCATAGAACTATAGATCTGAGAGGATCTAAAAAGCGAACCACCGAAGTCAACCTTCAAAACCTTGAACAACCAAGGTCTAACGGCGAGGGTGAGTGGGTATAAGCCATCCATAGCCAAGGCTGTCATGGATTCCGGTGGAGATGAGAATAGGCGGAATAAAGCTAGGATTTCGGAGAGGGCTAGAGAGGATTTGGGAGATGAGGGCGAATGTATTTGGCAAATTATTAGGGTTTTGGGGGTAAGGGTGAATTAAAAAAAGGAAAGAATGGATTATGGTCGTTGATCAAAATGATCAACGGCCAGGATTTAAAAGAGGCCCGGACGGATTTAGGAATTGGGTCAAGGGGTCGGGTTAAAAAATGAAAATTGGGTCGTTTAATTGGGTTTGAAATTGGGTTGATTTTAGGCTAAAATTGAAATGTAATTGGGGTTATAATTGAAATGAAATGAGGCCAAAACTTAAATAACCAGTTTTCCCTTTTATTTTTATAAAATGATATAAATGATTTTGAAATTAAATTAAAGGTACTAAATCAGTTAATGACATATAAATATTAATTTAAAAATACTGGAACCAATTTTATAATTATAAAATACTATAAAATCTTAAAGAGGTTAGTATTGTAATTATATGCAATTTAGTTTTAAAAAATACCAAACGAATTTGTAAAAATATGAAAAAATCATGTTAGCTATACTTTGATGTAAATATGAGAATAAAAATAAATTTCCCACCAAAATGATAGTTTTGGGAATAATTATCGGATTTTATGGTATAAAAATAGGCAATAAGTTGGTTTAAAAATCATTAAAATGTCAAAACCCTTTGGTGTACTTATATATGCTATTTTGAAAGTATTTTGGATATAAAAATACATAGAAAAAAATTGGGTATCAATAACTTTCCTATGTATGGTCTCTCCACTAGCTTTGATCTATGCACAGGAAATTGGAATAGTCTCCGATTTCAAAGAAAAAGCTGAGGCAAGATCTATACCTTCTGGAACCGGAGCAATAACTGCTATAATGTAAGGAGATGCACATGAACGATCCCTAAAGCAAATAGTAAGTAAAGTACCTTGCACCTATGAATGACTACACTCGAGTAGGACCCCTTAATTAAATTCAAGTAATTGTCTGTGATATATCCTTAAATCAACCGTAGGTCAAATCACAAGTGGACATTAACGAATGAATCAATCCAAAGTGAGAATTTTCTTAGCAACATTCAAGTTTCCAATAAATAAAGGTACCACAAGGGTTTCCCTTATTTCTTCCAATTCCACTTTTTGAATCAAACCACTCCCACTTTCTTCATGCTCCTCAAGAAATTTAGCATTTCTAGCATCAACAATTTTAGGAGAATGAGAAGGACAATAAAACCTAAATCCCTTGGAGTTAATCGCATAGCCTATAAAATAACCGATTATTGTTCCTTCATCCAACTTCTTTAGTTGTGTTGTAAACCCTCACTTCAGTAAGACAACCCCAAACGTGTAAATGGTTTAAACTAGGTTGTCATCCTTTCCATAACCCAAAAGGTGTCTTAGAGACAGCCTTTGATGGAACCTATATAAAATATACACAACAATTTTTAAGGCTTCACGTCATAAGGATTAAGGTAAACTTGATATGTTAATCATGCTTCTTACCATGTCCATTAATGTCCGGTTCTTCTTTCTGCCATACCATTTTGTTTTGGTGCTCCTGCCATGGTATATTGGCAATTATACCTTCACTTTCAAGGAGCTCGGCAAATTGACCCTTAACTTGTCTCTTATCTGTGTACCTACCATAATATTCTCCACCCTATCAAATCTTACAATTTTGATCTAAGCACCAATTTAGTTCTCTATTTCTGCTTTGTAAATTTTAAAAGCATCAAGTAGTTCTGACTTATTAAACAAAAAATAGAGATAGATATATCTTAAATAGTCATCAATAAATGAGATAAAATATCTCTCACTATTCAAGCAGGGGGTAGGAAAAGATCCACAGATGTCTATATGTATGATCTCAAGCAATTGGGAACTCCTTTTTGGCACCTTTTATTGATTTGTTGGTGTGCTTACCCTTTAGGCAGTCCACACAAGTCCCAAAGTTAGAAAAATCAAGAGCTTTTGGAACTCCATCATTAACTAACCTTTGGACTCTATCACTAGAGATATGTCCTAATCTCTTGTGCCAAAGACTTGATGAGTTCTCATTGATAATACATCGCTTAGTTTCTTTGTCATGCAAAGGTAAAACATTACATTCAAATGTGGGGTCTAGCTAAAGTTTATATAAATTTTCATTCAAATTTCGAAAACCAATAACTTATTATCTTTCAAAAGTTTCACACGAGGATAATAAAAATTAAAATCATATCCACTAATCGATAGTCTTGAAAGATAAATTAAATTTCTACAATAGTCTAGAAAATAAAAAGTATTTTCTAAACCTTAGTAAAAACCATCCTTCAAAATGAGCTTATAATTCCCCACTCCTTCCAAACGTGAACACGTCCTATTGCCAGAATAGACGTATTGTTCACTTTCTATCGGTTTCCTCTAAGTTAGAAAGCCATGCATGATTTGGCAATGTGAATTGTAGCACCAGAATAAATCCACCATGTGTTATCAGAAACCTCAGTGAAACTAGATTCATAACATACAGAAACGGCAAGGTCAAAGGTGTTTTTCTTCTTCATGGGAAATTTTTTTGCCCTTTTTTGCATTTCTTTTACCATGAGCCACCATATTAACACTTTCAGATGTCTCATGCTTCAACATCTCTTCTTTTTGAACACATATAGTCAAGAGTTCATTGATTGATGATAGGTTATATGTGTATCTCTGTTATGTTTTGATGATCTAACAAACTTACTATTAAGAACTAGATAAGGAACCTGCTACACATCCTCAAGAACTTAAGATCAACAAGTCTCCAGTTGGGTACACAATTCAACTCTTCAGAGTTAAAGGAACGACATAGGGAACAAATAGCTACCAGTTCCCGTGGTGTCCGTACAAGTCAACTCTGCAATTGTAAAGTTGTTGCCTGCACAAGCAACAATCAACTTTATGGGGAATGCCCTTTACCAGACTTACTTGCATCATTCAAGTGATGTCACAAATGAATTATTACCATCAAGCAAAGGTAAAACAAAACACTTGCACATTCAAGAATTGATCGAGCATTCTCTCAAGTCATCCATCAATCTTGCAAGTAACTCTCAAGGGCATCAAGAACAAAGAACAACATAACAACGGACCATTTCCCTGTATCGAGTTATTACATGTCCTTAGTTGTGTTGTACCTTCGTTAAAGCACTCTACTTGTAATTATTACTTAGCTTAGTCAGAAGTATTATGTAGGAAATCTTTGTAAATCATAAACCCTTGTGTTTGTGTCTTGGCTACAGTTAGTTGAATTGTAAGTCTATGTAATATATTATTACAAAGTGGCTTGTAATAGAGTTGTTACGAGTTAGTGAAGGATTATGTAACGACCCGGCCGATTGTTTCATGAGTTACCGTCCTGTTTCCCCTGTGTCTGCTTCTTTATGATTTTTTTCATCTATTTTATATGGTATCAGGATAGTCAACCAAAAATTGACTTGTGAGCAAACGATCTCAAAATTTGGTTTTTATGATTCGGATAGCTTGGGGAGGTTATTTGGGACTTAGGAGCATGATCGGAATGTGTTTTGGAGGTCCAAAGTAGATTTAGGCTTGAATTGGCGAAAATGGATTTTTTGGCGTTTTCCTGTTGATAGTGGAAATATTGATATCAGGGTCAGAATGGAATTCCTGGAGTTGCAGTAGGTCCGTTGTGTCATATGGGATGTGTGTGCAAAATTCCAGGTCATTCGGACGAGATTTGATAGACTTTTTTATCAAAAGCGAAATTCGGAAGTTTTTAGAGTTCTTAGCCTTGAATCTGTGGTTAATTTGATGTTTCGATGTTGTTTTAGGTGTTTCGAAGATTGGTACAAGTTTGGAAGGTGGTATACCACTTGCTCATACTTTTGGTTGAGGTCCCGGGGGCCTCGGGGTGATTTCGGATGGTTGACAGGAGGTTTTGAGTTGGAATTAGCGGCTGAAGTGCTGAAGTTCCTATCTTAACTGTACCTGCAACTAGGTGACCGCAGGTGCGGGCCCGCATAAGTGTAAGGTGGATTGCATATGCGGTTAAGGGGATAAATGTATGGAGCTACGGACGCAGAATATTTGGCGCGCCTGCGATGGTGCATGTGCGAGATTTCGATCGCAGGTGCGGTCCTGCTGCGGTTAAGTGGGTTCCGTAGATGCCCACCTGGGACAGCAGGTGCGAGTATTGTGACTGCATATGCGGTTTTACTGGGGAAGAACATATATATTTCGCCGTTCGCAAATTTGGGGTTATTTTCCATCACTTTTTAAACGGGAAAAAGCTTGGGAGAGCAAATTCAAGGGAGAATTCAAGAGGGTTTCGTAGAGGTAAGGTTTTTGGTCCCTAAACTTGTTTTTATGATGATTTTTAACATTTTAAGCATGAAATCTATGGGAAAATCAGTAGCAAAAATTGGGTTTTAGGGCATGCGAATTGGAGACCTAAATTTAGGGATTTGAGGGGTCTTTTGTGGTTGGATTTTGGTACTTTTGGTATGTATGAACTCGTGGAGGAATAGGGATTCTATTAATGTAAATTTTATCGGATTTTGAGACATGGGCCCAGGGGTCGGGTTGGGAATTTCGTATTGGTTTCACTACTTTTGCGTATATTGATGGTTATAAACTGATTTTGGTTAGATTCGAGGCATTTGGAGGCCGAATCGAGAGGAAAAGGCATTGCGGGCTAGAGTTTGGCTTGGCTTGAGGTAAATAACGCTTCCAATATTATTTCTGAAGGTTCAAAACCCGAACTATGTATTCTATGGTTATTATGAAGGTGACACTATGCCAAGTGACGGGCGTATGGGCGTGCACCATGGGAAACGCGACCTAGATAATCCCAGAGCACAGCTTAGTGGTTCTTTCTTACCGATATCTGTGTTGTAATTATGTGATTTAGTTGATGAGCTGTAAATCATGCTAATTATCATGTTAAGGTTTCACGCCGATATTATTGAGACCTAAGAGGTCATTTTTTGCGGTCATATCATTTGCTTTATTGATGTTCTATACTCAGTCTTGTTCATGCATATTATATCATGTCTCAGTCTCGATTATTGCTATTTGACACATCATATTATTGTCCGGGCTAGTATCATGACACTTGGAGCCTGTATGTGTGAGACTGGTGAGTTATGACTGAGTAAGGCCGAGAGCCTGATATTGAGTGACAGTATGGGATCGGGTTGTACACCGCAACGACATATTGAACAAGACTACGTTGGCTTTGTTATAGCGCTTGGGCTAATGAGAGAAGCCCCTCCGGAGTCTTTACACCACCAGTGAGTGCAGTTGATGATATTGAGGGATGGATATTTCCTAGATATGAATCTTGTTTGAAGTATTATGCCAGGAGATGGATCTCCTCCGTGAGGCCGGACTGGCTTGTGTCCTCAGTACTGGATGACTACGGTCAGTGATGTATATTCCAAGATGGATCTTCCCTAGGCTGGATGGCCATATACAGTACCGAGAGGTTGAGCACTTGTGAGTGGAGGTTCATGGAACATTAGTCATGCTAGTTGTGCATTGGTATATGTAAAATCTCTCAGTTTTGAACTTCGTACTGTTCAGTTACATTTAAATACTGTTGAGCATTACTTAAACTGTAAGCATGTCTACTTTCCTATTCAGTTATATGTTATTACCTGTTGAGGTTTGGTCTGTCACTACCTGTCAGTTCATAGTTGGACTTGTTACTTACTGAGTTGGTGTACTCACGTTACCCCATGTACCTTGTGTGCAAATCCAGGTGTTTCAGGTCACGGTAGCGGCTGCTGATCATACTATGGTGGACTCTTACTTGGAGATTACGAGGTAGCTGATTCGCGACCACAGTTCTGCCTTCTCCTTCCTTATATTCCTTTAGTTTATTTGTTAGACATTCTCAGATTGTATTCATCTTGTTATTTGATCAGTTGCAGTAGTTTTTACTCATGGCTAGTGACACCCGAGGTCAGGCTTGTATTTCTTTCTGCCGGTTTTGGATTTCTATTTTGATCTTATCAGATTTCTGTTAAAATACAATTTTTCGTAAGCCTTCAAATTGAAAAAATGGAGTAATTGGAAATAAGTGGCTGACAGGGTTCCACGACATGCGCCATCACGACCGGGTCGCTTTTTGGGTCGTGACATGTTGGTGTCAGAGCTTAGGTTACATAGGTCTCACGGGTCATGAACGGGTTTAGTCGAGTCTCACGGAACGGTATAGAGACGTATGTACTTATCCTCGGGAGGCTGCAGAACCTTTTAGGAAAAAACTTTTTGTTCTTGAATTCTTGTCGTGTGAATCTGTTGATGCTAGTATTAAACTTCTGTTATTCTATTCTCTCACACATGGTGAAGACACGGGCTACCAGTCAGGGCGTACGACCACCAGTACCACCAGTTGGGGCTACTAGAGGCCGAGGATGCGGTCGAGGTCGTGGTAGGGGCAGGAGTGCCGCCCGCGCAGCAGCTAGGGCGGCACCATCAAATACACCAGTCGCCCCAGTTCATGATCAGGTCTCAGCTGGGGACGCTCCAGCAACACCAGCTCAGGCACCGGCTGCGCCTATTTCTAGGTCTCTAGGAGACCTTGGCCCAAATTCTGACCGTGTGCACCAACCTTGCTCAGGCAGTCACAGTTTCTACCATATCAGCTACTTCCCAGGCCGGGGAGGCACTCAGATCCCGCCGCTCGCACACTTGAGCAGGTTGTGCAGGGACTTCAAACACCGGAGGCACCACCAGCCCAACCGGTTGCCCTTACTCAGGATATGTAGTTCCAGTTATGCCTGATGACGAGCATGCCCCTTACCTGGAATCGGTTATCCATTCTCTTTCTAGAGAAGTATATATCGCATTCCTGTAAAGAGGAGTTGCGCAGGCAGTTCGAGCAGCTGTATTAGGAGGGCATGTTTGTGACGCAGTATGCTATGAGGTTCTTCGAGTTAGCCCGTCATGCTATCTGGCTAGTTCCCATGGATAGGGCAAGGATTAGGAGGTTTGTTTGTAGCCTCAACTATCAGCTACGAATTTTTCTGACCAAAGAGAGTATATGGCGCTTCTTATGAGGAGGTGGTTGACGTTGCTAGAGAGATTGAGTCAGTTCGTCACTAGGAGTGAGAGTAGAGGGAGGCCAAGAGGCCTTGGGGATCTGGTAGTTTTGGGGGTTTATCTCGTGAGGCAATTTTCAGTATGACAGAGGTCGTTCGTTCAGATATGCTCAGCCAGCCTGTTCAGGTCACCATGGTGGGTCATCTGGCCATGGTTCTCACAGTTCACATCAAGGTCACCCGTCTCTCAGTGCCCTTCCAGCTCATAGTTCAACTCAACCACCATCAGTTCAGGCCTCATCTATGCCTAGTTCTTCTAGTGGGCATCCCGGTACGAGGGGCTCCCTTCAGTCCCCATCGCCATTTTCCGGGAGAGGTTGCTTCGAGTGGGGAGACTTGGGTCGTATAAAGAGGTTTTGTCCCCGTCTTTCGGGAGGATTATCCCAACAGAGGAGTCAGCCTTCAGCTTCAGCACTAGTTGCTTCCCCGCCCGCTTAGTCAGCTCGAGGTGGAGGTTAGTCAGCTAGGGGTCGCCCTAGAGGGGGAGGCTGATCAGGTGGTGGTCAGGACTGTTTCTTTGCCCTCCCAGCCAGACTAGATGTTATTGCTTCAAATATTGTGATCACATGTATTATCTCAGTCTGCCACAGAGGTAGCTCTGTATTATTTGATCCTGGTTCTACTTTCTCTTATGTGTCATCATATTTTGCCCATTATTTGGATACGCCTCTCGAGTCTCTCATTTCATCTGTTCATGTATCTACTCCAGCAGACGATATCGTGGTGGCAGACCATGTATACCAATAGTGCGTTATGTCTATTAAGGGTCTTCAGACCCGAGTGGATCTTTTGTTACTTTGCATGGTGGACTTCGATGTGATATTGGGCATGGAATGGTTATCTCTATGTCGGGCTATTCTGGACTGTCACGCCAAGACAGTGACATTAGATATGCTGGGTGTGTCACAGATTGAGTGGCGAGGTTCGTCTAATATGTTCCCAGTAGGGTAATTTCATTCTTGAAGGCCCGGCGCATGGTTGGGAAAGGTTGTCTTTCATACTTAGCATTTATGAGGAATGTCAGTGCAGAGGCTCTCAGCATTGGTTTTGTTCCATTTATGAGGAATTTTCCTGATGTGTTTCCTACAGACCTGTCGGGCATGCCACCGGATAGGGATATTGATTTTGGTATTGACCTGGTGTCGGGCACTCGGCCCATTTCCATTCTACCGTATCGTATGGCACTAGCGGAGCTAAAAGAGTTATAGGAGAAGCTTCAGGAACTCTTTGATAAGGGGTTTATTTGGCCTAGTGTTTCGCCATGGGGTTCTCCTGTCCCGTTTGTGAAGACAAAGGATGGCACGATGAGGATGTGCATTGATTATAGGCAGCTAAAAAGGTTACCATTAAGAACAAGTATCCCTTACCTCGTATTGATGATTTGTTCGACCAGCTTCAGGGAGCGGGGGTATTCTCCAAGATTGATCTCCGTTCAGGGTATCACCAGTTAAAGATCAGGGACTCGGATATTCTTAAGATAGCTTTCAGGACCAGATATGGTCACTGTGAGTTCCTTGTGATATTTTTTGGGCTGACCAATGCCCCAACAACATTCATGCATTTGATGAATCACGTGTTATGGCTGTATCTTGACTCGTTTGTCATAGTTTTCATTGATGATATTTTGTTATACTCACGTAGTCAGGAGGAGCACGCGGAGCATTTGAGAGTGGTATTGTGGAGATTGAGGGAGGCGAAGCTTTATGCAAAGTTATCCAAGTGTAAGTTTTGGCTCAGTTCAGTGGCTTTCTTGGGGCACGTGGTATCCAGCGAAGGTATTCAGGTTGATCCGAAGAAGATAAAGGCGGTTCAAAGTTGGCCCATACCGTCCTCAACCACAAATATTCATAGTTTTCTTGGTTTAGCGGGTTATTACCGCCGGTTTGTTTAGGGATTTTCATCTATAGCATCACCCTTAACCAAGTTGACTCAGAAGGGTGCTCATTTTCTGTGGTCGGATGAGTGTAAGGCGAGCTTTCAAAAGATCAAGACTGCCTTGACAACAGCTCCAGTGTTAGTGTTGCCATCAGCTTCATGTTCATACATAGTGTATTGTGATGCTTCGAGAGTGGGTATTGGGTGTGTGTTGATGTAGGAGGGTAGGGTTATTGATTATGCTTCTCCTCAGTTGAAGCCCACGAGAAGAGCTACATTCTTCATGATTTAGAGTTGGCTGCCATTGTTCACGCGTTGAAGATTTGGAGGCATTACTTGTATGGTGTGTCTTGTGAGGTGTTTATTGATCATCGTAGCATCCAACACTTGTTCAAGCAGAAGGATCTCATTTTGAGGCAGTGGAGATGGTTAGAGCTGCTGAAGGATTATGACATCACTATCTTATATCATGCGGGAAAGGCCAGTGTAGTAGCCGATGCCTTGAGCAAAAATACGGTGAGTATGGGCAGTTTGGCATATATTCTTATTAGGGAGAGACCTCTTGCATTTGATGTTTAGGGTTTGGCCAATCGGTCCGTGAGGTTGGATATTTTATAGCCCAGTCGAGTATTAGCTTGTGTGATTTCTCGGTCTTCCTTATTTGATCACATCAGAGAGCGCCAGTATGATGATCCTCACTTGCTTGTCCTTAAGGACAGTGTTCATCATGATAATGCCCTAGATGTGACTATTGGTGATGATAGAGTGATGAGGATGCAGGTCCGGATATGTATGCCCAAAGTGGATGGGCTTCGAGAGTTGATTCTGGAGGAGGCCCATAGCTCGCGGTATTCCATTCATTCGGGTGCCGCAAAAATGTATCAGGATTTGAGACAACATTATTGGTGAAGGAGAATGAAAGAAGGACGTTGTGGAATTTGTAGCTTGGTGCCTCAATTGTCAGCAGGTGAAATATGAGCATCAGAGGTCGGGTGGCTTGCTTCAGCAGATAGATATTCCAGAGTGGAAGTGGTAGCGGATCACCATGGACTTTGTAGTTGGGCTCCCATGAAATTTGAAGAAGTTCGATGCTATTTGGGTGATTGTGAATCGGCTGACCAAGTCCGCGCACTTCATTCCTATTTGTAATACCTACTCCTTAGGGTGGTTGGCAGAGATCTATATTCGAGAGATTGTTCGCTTGCGTGGTGTCCCAGTTTCCATCATTTTTGATAGGGGCACTTAGTTTACTTCGCAATTTTAGAGGGTCGTGCAACGAGAGTTGGGTACTCAGGTTGAGCTGACACAACTTTTCACCCTCAGACAGACGGGCAGTCCGAGCACACGATTCATATATTAGAGGACATGTTGCGTGCTTATGTGATTGACTTCAGTGGGTCATGGGATCAGTTTCTACCACTCGTGAAGTTTGCTTATAACAACAGCTATCAGTCGCGTATTCAGATGGCTCAATATGAGGCTTTATATGGGAGACGGTGTAGATCTCCAATTGGATGGTTCGAGTCGGGCGAGGCTAGACTTTTGGGTACGGACTTGGTGCAGGATGCTTTAGACAAGGTGAAGGTGATTCAGAAGAGGCTTCGTATAGCGTAGTCGAGGCAAAAGAGTTATGCTGACAGGAAGGCTCGTGATATGTCCTATATGGCTAGGGAGAAGGTTCTACTGAATGCTTCACCCATGAAGGGTGTTATGAGGTTTGGGAAGAAGGCTAAATTGAGTCCTCGGTTCATTAGGCTTTTGAGGTGCTTCGGAGGATTAGGGAGGTGGCTTATGAGCTTGATTTGCCACCCGGCTTGTTGAGTGTGCATCCGGTGTTTCATGTTTCTATGCTCCGGAAGTACATTGGGGATCTGTCTCATGTTCTGGATTTCAGCACGGTCCAGTTAGAGGGTGATTTGACTTATGATATGGAGCCAGCAGCCATTTTGGAGCGTCAAGTTCAAAAATTGAGGTCACAGGAAATAGCTTTAGTGAAAGTGCAGTGGAGAGGTCAACCCGTAGAGTAGGCTATCTGGGAGACTAAGTAGGAGATGCGGAGAAGATATCCCCACCTATTTGAGGCTTCAGGTATATTTCTTGACTCATTTGAGGACAAACATTTGTTTAAGATAGGTAGGATGTAACGACCCAGCTAGTCGTTTCATGAGTTACTGTCCTGTTTCCCCCATTTCTGCTTCTTTATGCTTTTTTCATCCGTATTATATGGTATCGGGGTAGTCGGTTCGAATTTAAAAAGGTTTTGGGAAGGTTTGAGACACTTAGTCTCTTAAGTTGGTCTTTAGTTGAAAAAGTCAACCGGAAGTTGACTTATGAGCAAACGATCTCGAAATTTGGTTTTTATGATTCGGATAGCTTCGGGAGATGATTTGGGACTTAGAAGCATGATCGGAATGTGTTTTGGAGGTCCAGAGTAGATTTAGGTTTGGATTGGCAAAAATGGATTTTTGGCGTTTTCAGGTTGATAGTGGAAATTTTGATATCAGGTCGGAATGGAAATCCGGGAGTTTTAGTAGGTCTGTTGTGTCATACGGGACATGTGTGCAAAATTTAGGTCATTCGGACGAGGTTTGATAGACTTTTTGATCAAATGAAAAATTCGGAAGTTTTTAGAGTTCTTAGGCTTGAATCTGTGGTTAATTTGATGTTTCGGTGTTGATTTAGGTGTTTTGAAGATTCGTATAAGTTTGGAAAGTCGTATATGACTTGCTCGTACTTTTGGTTGAGGTCCCGGGGGCCTCGGGGTGATTTCGGATTGTTGATGGGAGGTTTTGAGTTGGAATTAGTAGCTGAAGTGCCGAAGTTCCTGTCGTAACCGTACCTGCGACTTGGTGACCGTAGGTGTGGGCCCGCAAAAGTGTAAGGGGGATCACATATGCAGCCAAGGGGATAAATGGTTGAGCCGCAGATGCGGAATATTTGGCGCGCCTGCGATGGCGCAGGTGCGAGATTTCGATCGCAGGTGCGATCTTGGTGCGAGTAAGTGTGTTCTGCAGATGCGCACCTGGGACCATAGGTGCGAGAATTGTGACCGTATATGCGGTTTACTGGGGCAGAAAATATATATTTCGCCCTTAGCGAATTTGGGTTATTTTCCATCACTTTTCAAAAAGCTTGGGAGAGCAAACTCAAGGGAGAATTCAAAAGGGTTTCGTAGAGGTAAGATTTTTGGTCCCTAAACTTGTTTTTATGATGATTTTTAACATTGTAAGCGTGAAATCTATGGGAAAATCAGTAGCAAAAATTGGGTTTTAGGGCTTGGGAATTGGAGACCTAAATTTAGGGAGTTATGAACTCGTGGAGGAATAAGGATTCTATTGATGTAAATTTTATCGGATTCCGAGACGTGGGTCCGGTTTTGTCGGGTTGGGTCAATTTCGGGATTTGTGATGTAATTTGATTAATTTCGTATGGGTTTCACTCCGTTAGCGTATATTGATGGTTATAAACTGATTTTCATTAGATTCGAGGCATTTGGAGGCCGAATTGAGAGGAAAGGGCGTCGCGGGCTAGAGTTTAGCTTGGCTTGAGGTAAGTAACGCTTCCAATCTTGGTTCTGAGGGTTCGAAACTCCGAACTATGTGTTATATGGTTATTATGAAGGTGGTGCTATGCCAAGTGACGGGCTTGCGTGCACCGTGGGATACGCGGCCTAGATCATCCTAGAGCACCGCTGAGTGGTTCTTTCTTACTGATATCTGTGTTGTAATTATGTGATTTTGTTGATGAGCTGTAAATCATGTTGATTATCATGTTAAGGATTCATACTGATATTATCAAGACCCAAGAGGTTGTTTCTTGCCTTATTTGCTTTATTGATGTTCTGTACTCAGTCTTGTTCATGCATATTCTATCATGTCTTAGTCTCGATTATTTCTATTTGACACATCATATTATTGTCTGGGCTAGTATCATGACACTTGGAGCCCGTGTGTGTGAGATTGGTGAGTTATGACTGAGTAAGGCCGAGAGCCTGATATTGAGTGATAGTATGGGATCAGGCTGCACACTGCAGCGAGATATTGAACAAGCCTTCATTGGCTTTGTTATAGTGCTTGCGTTAATAAGAGAATCCCCTCCGGAGTCTTTACGCCCCAGTGAGCGCAGTTGGTGATATTGAGGGATGTATTTTCCCTGGATATGGAGCTTGTCCAAAGTATTATACCTGGAGATGGATCTTCTCCATGAGGCTGGACTGGCATGTGTCCTCTGTACTGGATGACTGCAGTCAGTGATGTATATTCCGGGATGGATCTTCCCTAGGCCGGATGGCCATATACAGTACCGAGTGGTTGAGCACTTGTGAGTGGAGGTTCATGGAAAATTGATCATGCTAGTTGTGCATTGGTATATGTAAAATCTCTGAGTTTTGAACTTCGTACTGTTCAGTTGCAATTAAATACTGTTGAGCTTTACTTGAACTGTAAGCATGTCTACTTTCCTGTTCAGCTATATGTTATTACCTGTTGAGGTTTGGTCCGTCACTACCTGTCAGTCCATAGGTTGGACTTGTTGCTTATTGAGTTGGTGTACTCACGTTACCCCATGCACCTTGTGTGCAGATCCAGGTGTTTCGGGTCACGGTAGTGGTTGTTGATCATACTATTGTGGACTCTTACTTGGAGATTGCGAGGTAGCTGCTTGTCGACCGAAGTTCCGCCTTCTCCTTCCTTATCTTCCTTTAGTTTATTTGTTAGGCATTCTCAGACAGTATTCGTCTTGTTATTTGATCAGTTGCCGTAGTTTTTGCTCATGACTATTGACACCCGAGGTTGGGCTTGTATTTCTTTCCGCTGGTTTTGGGTTTCTATTTTTATCTTATTGGATTTCTGTTAAAATATGATTTTTCTTAAGTCTTCAAATTCAAAAAATGGAGCAATTGGAAATAAGTGGTTGGTCTAGTTCCACGATAGGCACCATCGCGATCGGGTCGGTTTTTGGGTCGTGACATGTTAAGAGGTTAATTCCTAGGTTATAATTCAGTAGTGAAGTTGAAATCCTACAAGGGTAGGTCGTGGTTTTTTGATCCCGTGAGCCGAGAGTTTTCCACTTAAAACTCATTTGTGTCATTTACTTGCTGTAGTGTGCGTGTGTTCTGTGGGAACTAATACAGAATATGTTTCTCTATATAGTTTGGTGGACCCTTAATTTTTATCAACTGACCATTTATCCTTATATGTGTTGTAAGAAATCTTGAACTAACCATATTCCGTAGGAAGTGAGTTGAGAATGAAATGCATAAGAAATGATTCAGACATATCAACCTCAAGGGACTTGAGTTTAGTAAGAAATGTCTCTCATCTCCATAATGTGTTCATGCACTATACGACTTCTGCCAAAAGTCATACTTGAGTGCCTCTTCATAGGGGTGCTGGTCAATGCCTTCTCGGAGCTTACAAATTGTTCATCAATTGCCTTCATGTAAGCTTTGACCTTATCGCTATTAGGGATAGAACCCCTAATTCTTTGTCTTAGGTGGTCTTTGATGAGCATTAAACTTAAGCGATTAGATCGCTCATTCCGCTCATAATTAGCCTTAGCCGTTGGCGTACTTGATTCTGTGGGAATAGGTAGTTCATCCACATGGAGTTCTCGGTCCAGATCCGAGCATCCTAAAGTGAGAAGGACTTTCTCCTTCCATTCACTCGGGGCTGGGAACCGATTGGCTAATCACGAGCTCGAGGAACGTCCACTCAATGTACTCTTCTTCATCACCGGTATATCACCCAACCCGATGACATCCTCCATAGAGGTAGAGTCTACGATGTCAAAGAAGTTGTTAAAAGTGTCTACCACCCCCTGTGATTCTTCGGTGGATCTCCTTCAATGCCTGAGCATCGGCGATCATAGACTTAGTAAATAATGGTGAACCAGAGAGGTCTACTGCTCTGGGTATGCTCTTTGGAGCCCTATCTGCTGTCCGGTAAGAATTGACCACGATCTCATTATCGGCCTCCATGTCTCGAGACGGAGTGGCCCCGCCCCTTTTTGGTTCGTAAGCTTTCGCTAAAGCTCTCTCATCGACCTCCTCAAGTCGAGAAGATTCAATTTCAACACCCACGGTTCGGAGACTTCTCGTATCACGACACCTGCCTACATGCGGGCCACCGGCTTGGATTTCTGTTCTTCTTCTTCTTCTTCTTCTTCAAACTTATCCTTTAGCCATTGGACTGAGTTCTAGGGTAGAGCACTAGTGCTTCCATTGGGTTTGCGCGCCAGACTCCTCTTTGGTTTTTTCTTTTTCGAGTTCGGAGAACTCGAGGCCCTCTTCCTCTTCTTCTCATCACCCTACGTCAAAGCAGGGGACTCGAAAGGCACATCATCGTCGCCGGATGGAGGCCTCATACCAACATCATTGGGAGACCTATGAAAAAAAGGAACCAATGAGAACTCAACGGCAAAAAAAATCAAATATTATTAAATTGGAGAAGTAAACTTACCATGGGAATAGGACACCCACTGACCCTTCGACAGATCACGCCATGTGCGCTCAGAATAGGGTTTATGCAAAATGAGATCCTCAACCAACCCCTTGAGTTGAGGAACTGCATTCGGCAATGGCTGCACCACAAAACATCAATAATAAGAAAGAAAAGGGAAGAACGATAAACAAAATCTTTAAGGCAGAGTTGTACTCATGTTTCATGTTCCATTTCTCAAGAAACAGCATGTTCTTGTTCGGGATTAAATCTGAGGTCTTCACTCGAACGAATCAGCCAACAAGTTTTATTAGTGCCCCTCGATATAGTCGGAGACTGTACAAGCTCATGAGATGATACAGGGTGAAGGGATACCCCTCAATTTTGTTTAGAAAAAAGAGAAGGGGAATCACTATCCTCCAGAAAGAAGGATGAATTATCTGAAGGTCACCTCGTACCTTGTCACGACCCAAACCCACACTGGTCGTGATGGCGCCTCTCGTGAAGACAAGGCCAGCCAACTAACCCAAATCACTCCCCTTTAAAATTATTTAAACATAAATAAATAAAGTGTTACAGCTTAACACCAATAATAATCAGGACTACAACCCCACACAACCCGATCGGGGCGTCACAAGTCACGAGCATCTAAGAAGTGGGAACACTACCATAGGGCTAATATTATATATACAAAATAAAATCTGTAAATTTAAAGATGAAGTGCGATGCCGCGGACGCTGGCGGTCACCTTGCTCAGCTACATTAGTATGTCTTCAATCAGCTAATAACCTGCTATCGGGTGAACAATACCTGCAACTGCACGCGAGGTGCAGAGAGTAAAGTGAGTACTTCCAACTCAGTAGTAATAAGAGTAAATAATAGCTGAGCGGTAAGAAATCATGTAAGAACACTTCATCATGCTATATAGGACAGTACAATCTTTTTAAGAATAACAGTAAAGCCGTGAAAATCCTTTAGAAAACATCTAACTCAGTTTAAAATCTCTTTTGAAAATATTATTTTTCTAACAGTAGGCATATGAATGCGATATCAGGTAGTGCAAGTCCGCACACAAGTCAGCCCCTCGGTCACAGCACTCTATTTACAAATAACACCAGGCTATCTGGCACACAGTGCAAGAAATAGCATGGATGCCAATAATATGAGTGCTGAATGCCATGACAACATTACAAAATAAGAACAAATGCATGAGTGTAATGCAGTGCATATGACGGTACACTCTAGTACCCGCTGCAGCGTGCAGCCCGCTGCATTTATTTATCATCGACGGCGCTCACTGGGGGTGTGTACAGACTCCGGGAGGGGCCCCTTACGGCCCAAGTGCAATGTCAAGCCATCTCGTGGCATCAATCAAATCCTGGCCAGTCATTGTTACCTGGCCAAGTGGATACCCGCGCTCAATGTGGGTGTGCAGACTCCGTAGGGGCTCCTACGGCCCAAGCGCAATATCTTGGTCAGTCATTGTTACCTAACCGGTCAGCCATTGTTACCTGACCAAAATTTATATCAGACAGTGTCATTATTACCACTGTTTCAAGTATAACATACAGTGTCATTGTTACCATTGTTTCAAGTATAACCTACAGTGTCATTGTTACCACTGTTTCAAGTATAACATACAGTGTCATTGTTACCACTGTTTCAAGTATAACATACAGTGTCATTGTTACCACTGTTTCAAGTATAACATACAGTGTCATTGTTACCACTGTTTCAAGTATAACATACAGTGTCATTGTTACCACTGTTTCAAGTCACTTTATAATCAGTCCAGAAAATAATATAGTAAGCCCCTTGGGCTAAA
>MU691607.1:0-37177 GCA_026770625.1 Nicotiana glauca
CTAGTGGATCTTGAGGGGTGCCTAACACCTTCCCCTCGAGATAATTTTAAGCCCTTACCCGAACTCTGGTTTTTTTATCTTTATTTCTTTAAAGTGTCCTAATGCACTATAATCATTAGGTGGCGACTCTCCAAACTCTCAAAACCCAATTCCCAAAGTGGGAAAAGAGTTTTCCTCCCAAATGTCGTGAACCCGATTTTGCTCTTTAGGGAAAAAGGGGGCGTCGATAGGCCGTAAGGGGCCTCTCCGGAGTCTGCACACCCACAGTGAGCACGGGTACCCATGTGATATGAGAGTGAGCCCGAGGGGCTGATATTATGCTGAGTGACTGATACTGAGCCCGAGGGGCTGATACTGTTCTGAGCGATTGATACTAGGCCCGAGGGGTAGATTTCTACTCACTATTTACTTGTTGTTTTACCTGATTTACCTATTTTTTAAAAGGAGATTTCATTTGACTTTTTACTATTTTTACTGCCTGATATGGAATTGCTTTGTGCAGTTATGTGTTTTCATGCCTTCGATTATTATTTATTATTATTACTCACTGGGTCGGAGTACTCACATTACTCCCTGCACCATGTGTGCAGATACATGCATAGCAGAGTCTACACCTGAGCACTGATTCTTTCCAGACCAGGCAGCGACTTGGAGCGACGAGGTAGCTGTTGACGTCCGCAGCCACTTATCTCCCCTATTTTATATCATTTGAGTTTCCTTCATACTATCGTATTAGATACTATATCTCGTATACTTATAGCAAACTCTGTAGTAGCTCATGACTTGTGACACCCCGGTTTGGGCTGTGTTGGGATGGTTTTCCTCGTTATTATTGCTATTTATGCATTATTTACTATATTAAACATGTGTTAGAATTTTTAATGTTAATTAATTGCTTTAAAAGAGGTGTTTGCGTTGTTCTGGCTGGCCTTGTCTTTACGAGAGGTGCCATCATGGTCAGGTTTGGGAATTGGGTTATGACAAGTTGGTATCAGAGCCTAGGTTACTAGGTCTCGCGAGTCATAAGCTGGTTTAGTAGAGTCTTAAGGATCGGTATGGAGACGTCTGTACTTATCCTCGGGAGGCTGCCGAACCTCTAGGAAAACTTCACATTCTTGAAATTCTTGTCGTGCGAATTTGTTGATCCGAGTACTAAACTTATCTTTGTTTTATTCTCTCACAGATGGTGAGGACAAGAGCTACCAGATGTGATGGACGACCACCAGCACCAACCACTGAGGCCACCCGAGGCCGTGGACGCGACCATGGTCGTGGTCGTGGCAGAGGTAGAGCAGCAGGGGCAGCACCTGTGGATCCTCCAGTTGCCCAGCTTAGGACCAGGATTCAGCAGCACCAGTTCAGGCACCAGTTGTGCCCATTGTGATTCCGGGTCTTCAGGAGACTTTGGCTCAAATTTTGACAGTTCGCACTGGCCTGGCTCAGGTAGTTTCAGCCACCACAGCAACAGCTACTTCACAGGCTGGGGGAGGCAATCAGACCCCCGCTGCTCGCACCACTGAGCAGGTAGTGCAGGGATTACATACCCCAAAGGCACCTCCAGCTCAACCAGTTACACCATTACAGGATTTCAGGGTTCCAGCTATGCCTGAGGATGAGTAGAGTCGCCTCGAGAGGTTTGGTAGACTCCAGCTTCCGACGTTCAGTGGTGCTGAGGGCGAGGATGCCCAGGGTTTTCTTAATAAGTATCAGCGTATGCTATGTACAGTAGGTATTTTAGAGTCTAGTGGGGTGGCGTTTACCACCTTTCAGTTTCCTGGGGATGCCTTCACTTGGTGGGAGGCGTATGAGAGGCGTAGGCCGGCTGGTGCAGCACCTTTGACTTGGCAGGAGTTCTCTACTTTCTTCTTGGAGAAGTATGTACCGCAGTCCCGCAGAGAGGAGCTACGCAGGTAGTTTGAGTGGCTACGGCAGGGAGATATGATTGTGTCTCAGTATGAGATGAGGTTTTCAGAGCTGGATCGTCATGCCGTCTGGATGGTTCCGTCTGATCGGGAGCGGATTAGGAGATTTGTTGATGGCCTTAACTACCATCTCTGTGTTCTTATGACTAGAGAGAGAGTATTGGGTGCTTCATTCGAGGAGGTGGTTGATATAGCTCGAGATATTGAGGTGGTTCGCCGTTAGGATCGAGAGGAGAGGGAGGCCAAAAGGCCTCGAGGTTTCGGCAATTATAGTGGCGCTCCTTCAAGGGGCCAGTTCCAGCAGGGTAGGGGTCGTTCTTTCAGGCCCGCTCAGTCGGCCCGTCCCGAGTATCGTGGGGCATCTTCAGGTCATGGTTATCATGGTTCTCAGTAGAGTTAGCCTTCACTCAGTGCTCTTCCAGCACAGAGTTCATCTCGAGCCCCATCTGTTCAGGGTTATTCTAGGCCGAGTGCATCAGCTAGTCCCTCCGGCGTGAGGGGTTCCCTTCAGTCCCATTCTTCGGCACTTTAGAGTTGTTATGAGTGCGGAGAGTTTGGGAATATATGGAGGCAGTGTCCTCGACGTGCTGCTAGCTCATCTCAGCATAGGGGTCAGCCCTCGTCTTCTGGTCCAGTTTCTTCAGCACCCACCCTGCCAGCTAGGGGTGAGGGTCAGGCAGCCAGGGGTCGCCCCAGAGGTGCAGGTCAATCAGGCGGTGGTCAGGCTCGCTTTTATGCTCTTCAAGGTAGGACAGATGCTAATGCTTCAGATACTGTCATTATAGGTATTATTTCAGTCTGCCACAGGGATGCCCCAGTCTTATTTGATCCCAGTTCCACCTATTCTTATGTGTCCTCATATTTTGCTCATTATTCGGGTACGTCCCGAGGGTGTCTTGCTTTACATGTTTATGTATCTACCCCGGTGGGCGATACTATTATTGTAGACCATGTGTATCGTTCATGTTTGGTGACTATTGGGGGTCTGGAGACCCGATTTGATCTATTGCTATTGAGCATGGTGGAATTTGATGTTATTTTGGGCATGGACTGGTTATCTCTGTGTCATGCTATTCTAGACTGTCATGCTAAGACAGTCACTTTGACTATACCGGGTGTACCGAGGATCGAGTGGCGTGGTGTGACTGATTATGTTCCTAGCAGGGTGATTTCATTCTTAAAAGCCCAGCGTATAGTTGGGAAGGTTTGCCTTTCATATTTGGTGTTTGTGAGGGATGTTGGAGCCGAGACTCCTAGCATTGATTCTGTGCCAGTTGTGAGGGAGTTTCCCGATATAATTCTTGCAAACCTGCCGGGCATGTCACCGGATAGGGATATTGATTTTGGTATCGACCTGATGTTGGGCACTTAGCCCATTTCCATTCTGCCATATTTCATGGCACCAGCGGAGTTGAAAGAAATGAAGGATCAGCTTCAGGAACTCCTAGATAAGGGGTTCATTCGGCCTAGTATGTCACCGTGGGGTGCACCGATTCTATTTGTGAAGAAGAAGGATGGCACCATGAGAATGTGCATTGACTATAGGTAATTGAACAAAGTAACATCGAAGAACAAGTATCCTCTGCCTCGCATTGATGATTTGTTTGACTAGCTTCAGGGAGCGAGGGTGTTCTCTAAGATTGATCTCCGTTCGGGCTATCAACAGTTGAAGATCAGGGATTCAGGTATTATTAAGACTGCTTTCAAGACTAGATATGGGCACTATGAGTTTCTTTTTATGTCCTTTGGACTGACCAATGCCCCAGTAGCGTTCATGCATTTGATGAACAGTGTATTTAGGCCTTATCTAGATTCATTTGTTATTGTTTTTATTGATGATATTCTGGTGTACTCGCATAGTCAGGAGGAGCACACACATCATTTGCGAGTTGTATTGCAAAGATTGAGGGATGAGAAGCTTTATGCAAAGTTCTCCAAGTGTAAGTTCTGGCTAAGTTAAGTGGACTTCTTGGGATACGTGGTGTCCAGCGAGGGTATTCAGGTCGACCCGAAGAAGATAGAGGCGGTTCAGAGTTGTCCTAGATCGACCTCACCCATAGAGATTCGTAGTTTCCTTGGTTTGGCAGGTTATTATCGTGAATTTTTCAGGGATTTTCCTCTATTGCATCGCCCTTGACCAAGTTGACTCAGAAGGGTGCTCCATTTGTATGGTCGGACGAGTGCGACGAGAGCTTTTAGAAGCTCAAGACAGCTTTAACCACAGATCTGGTATTGGTTTTGCCATCAGCTTCAGGTTCTTATACTGTATATTGTGATACTTCGAGAGTTGGGATCGGATGTGTATTGATGCAGGAAGGTAGAGTTATTACTTATGCTTCTCGTCAGCTGAAGCCCCACGAGAAGAACTACCATGTACATGATTTGGAGTTGGCTGCTATAGTTCAAGCTCTGAAGATTTGGAGGCACTACTTATATGGTGTATCTTGTGAGGTATTCATTGATCATCGCAGTCTTCAACATTTGTTCAAGCAAAAGGATCTTAATTTGAGGCAGCGGAGGTGGCTAGAGTTACTTACAGATTATAATATTACTATTCTGTATCATCCGGGGAAGGCCAATGTAGTGGACGATGCTTTGAGCTGAAAGGCAGTTAGTATGGGGAGTTTCGCGTACATTTCAGTTGGGGAGAGGCCCTTTGCAGTTGATGTTTAGGCTTTGGCCAATCGGTTGGTGAGACTAGATATTTTGGAGCTCAGTCGAGTATTGGCGTGTGTGGTTTCTTGGTCTTCCTTATATGATCTCATCAGAGAGCACCAGTATGATGACCCACATCTGCTTTTCCTTAAGGACAGGGTTCTGCATGATGATGCAAGAGATGTGACCAATAGTGAGGATGGTGTGTTGCGGATGCAGGGCCAGATTTGTGTGCCCAATATGGATGGGTTTCGGGAGTTGATATTAGAGGAGGGCCATAGCTCGCGGTATTCCATTCATCCGGGTGCCGCGAAGATGTATCAGGACTTGAGGCAGCACTATTGGTGGAGGAGAATAAAGAAAGACATTGAAGGATTTGTGGCTTGGTGTCTCAACTGTCACCATGTGAAATATGAGCATCAGAGGCCAAGTGGCGTGCTTCAGCGGATGATTATTCCCGAGTGGAAGTGGGATAGAGTCACTATGGATTTTGTGAGTGGTTTTCCTCGGACTTTGAAGAAGTTTGATTTGATTTGGGTGATTGTGGATCGGCTGACCAAGTCCACGCACTTTATTCTGGTATGTACTACCTATTCTTCGGAGCGGCTGGCAGGGATCTTTATCTGGGAGATTGTTCGATTGCATGGTATTCCAGTGTCTATTATCTCAGATAGAGGTACTCAGTTTACTTCTCAGTTATGTAGGACATTTCAGCAAGAATTAGGTACGCAGGTAGAGTTGAGCATAACATTTCATCCTCAGACGGACGGGCAGTCCGAGCATACTATTCAGATATTGGAGGACATGTTGCGTGCCTGTGTTATTGATTTTGCAGGTTCTTAGGATGAGTTTTTGCTGCTTGCAGAGTTTGTCTACAATAACAGTTATCAATCAAGCATTCAGATGGCGCCGTATGAGGCGGTGTAGGTCTCCAGTTGGTTGGTTCGAGCTCGGCGAGGCTAGGCTATTGGGGATAGAGTTGGTTCAGGATGCCTTAGAGAAGGTGAAGCTGATTCAGGAGAGGCTTCGTATGGCTCAATCGCATTAGAAGAGTTATGCGGATCGAAAGGTTCGAGATGTGTCTTATATGATTGGTGAGAAGGTCTTGTTGAAGGTTTCGCCGATGAAGGGTGTTATGCGGTTTAGAAAGAAAGGGAAGCTAAGTCTGCGATTTATTGGGCCTTTTGAGGTACTTAGGAGGATTAGGGAAGTGGCTTATGACAGAGTTAGTTTATTGGGACAGAGTTGGTTCAGGATGCCTTAGAGAAGGTGAAGCTGATTCAGGAGAGGCTTCGTACGGCTCAATCGCGTTAGAAGAGTTATGCGGACCAAAAGGTTCGAGATGTGTCTTATATGATTGGTGAGAAGGTCTTGCTGAAGGTTTCACCCATGAAGGGTGTTATGCGGGTTGGAAAGAAAGGGAAGCTAAGTTTATGGTTTATTGGGCCTTTTAAGGTACTTAGGAGGATTGGGGAAGTGGCTTATGAGCTTGCCTTTCCACCCAGCTTATCAAGCGTGCATCCGGTATTTCATATTTCTATGCTCCGAAAGTATGTTGGGGACCCGTCCCATGTATTGGATTTCAGCACGGTTCAGTTGGATGATGATTTGACCTATGATGTGGAGCCGGTGGCTATTTTGGGTCATCAGGTTCTAAAGTTGAGATCAAAGGATATAGCTTCGGTGAAAGTGCAGTGGATAGGTCGGAACATGGAGGAGGGTACTTGGGAGACTGAGTGAGAGACGCGGGGCAGATATCCTCACCTGTTTGAGGCTTTAGGTATGTTTCTTGACCCGCTCGAGGATGAGCGTTTATTTTAGTTGGGGAGGATATGATGACCCGGCCCATCGTCACGTGAGTTACTGCCCCATTTTCCCCATTTTCTGCTTTCTTATGTTTCATTATAAGAGTCTAGGGTGAATGAGTCGTTTTGGGATTGGTTTTAGAAGGAAATGAGACACTTAGTCTCTTTAAGGAAGGTTTGGTTTGGAAAAGTCAGTCGGATGTTGACTTATGCGTTAGAGGGCCCGGATGTAATTTTCGGTGATTCGGTTAGCTTCGGGGGATGATTTGTTAATTAGGAGCGTGATCGGAATTGATTTTGGAGGTCCGGTGTAGAATTAGGCTTGAATTGGCGAAGTTAGTATTTTGGCGAGTTCCAGTTAATAGGTGAGATTTTGATCTAAGGGTCGGAATGGAATTCCGAGAGTTGTTGTAGCTTCGTTAGGTGATTTGGGATGTGTGTGCAAAATTTTAGGTCATTCGGAGGTGTTTTGGTCGGGTTTTTGATCAAATGCGCATTTCGGAAGTTTTTGAAGAACTTAGGTTTGAATCTGATGTTAATTTGATGGTTTTAGCATTGTTTGAGGTATTTTGATGATTGGAGCAAGTTTGAATGATGTTTTAGAATGTGTTGGTGCTTTTGGTTGAGGTCCCGGGGGCCTCGGGGTGATTTCGGAGGGTCAATCGAACCAATTCCGGCCTTTGAAAGTTGCAGGTTTTTCCAGCTATCTGTTGCAAAAAATTTACCCTTCGCGTTCGTGTAAAGGGTCATGCGTTCGTGAAGAAGGGACTTGGGAGGCTAATGGTTTACTCTTCGCGTTCGCGTGTATGGGTCCGCATTCGCGGAGGGCTAGCTAATTGTGCATCGCGTTCGCGTGGCAGTAGCCGCGAACGCGTATAAGGAATTGGGTTCAGGGGGTTTCTAGTCTCCGCGTTCGCACGTGTGCTGTCGCGTTCGCGTAATGAGCTGTGGGAAGCTTCGCGTTCGCGGAACTAGGACCGCGTTCGTGAAGGGCATTTTTGGGCTGATGGAAATTTGAGCATCGCGAACGCGAGAAAACCCTCGTAGCTGTTGACATCCGCAGCCCTTTGTCTCCCCTATTTTATATCATTTGAGTTTTCTTCATACTATCGTATCAGATACTATATCTTGTAGACTTATAGCAAACTCTGTAGTAGCTCATGACTTGTGACACCCCGGTTTGGGTTGTGTCGGGATGGTTTCCCTTGTTATTATCGCTATTTCCGCATTATTTACTATATTAAACATGTGTTAGAATTTTTAATTTTAATTAATTGCTTTAAAAGAGGTGTTTGCGTTGTTCTGGCTGGCCTTGTCTTCATGAGAGGCGCCATCATGACGGGATTTGAGAATTGGGTCGTGACACCAGAATTCTCAATAAAGTGGCCGGGATGAAGGAGTTTGGATTTCATACAAAATGCAAAGAAATAAAGTTGAATCATTTATGTTTTGCATATGACTTACTGTTGTTCTGCAAAGGGAACTATCTGTCAGCAATGTTGATGCTAAGGGGACTACAAGCTTTTTCAAAGGCCTCAGGATTGACAACAAATGCAAGCAAGTCAAATATATTTAGTGCAAATATGGCAAAGCAAGAGCTGGAAGATCTGTGTGAGATTACTGGCTACAAGAAAGGAACTTTACCTTTTAAGTATCTGGGGGTACCAGTTGCAGCAAAAAAGTTATCTGTCATGGATTGTGAGGTACTAATAGATAATATGACAAGCAGAACTAAAATTTGGAGCTCAAGGAGTTTGTCATATGCTGGGATGGTGCAGCTGGTGAATTCAGTATTACTTCATATACATTCTTATTGGTCTACAATTTTTCTTCTTCCAAAAACGGTGCTGAAAAAAGTGACCGCATTATGTAGGAATTATATATGGGATGGGAAAGAGCACACCAATAAAGTACTATTGGTGGCTTGGGATATAGTATGTAGACCTAAATAAAAAGGAGGACTAGGGGTAAGAGACTGTGTAGTATGGAATGAGGCTGCCATTGCTAAATATGTATGGAACATTGCTCAAAAGACTGACAACCTATGGGTCAAATGGGTGGATCATATATATATGAAAGGAGTCCAATGGAGGGAGTACAAGCCACCAGTAGATTGTAGCTGGTACTGAAAAAGGATATGTAGTATAAAGGATAAAGTAAAGGAGGGATATAGGGGGAATGGGTGGCAAAAGGTAAGGTTACACAATACAAGAAGGATACAACTGGATGAAAGGGGAGAAGGAAGACTGGCCATGGGCTAGATGGATATGGAGTAATGTAAACATCCCTAAACATAGCATGATATGCTGGTTAGCAGTTCGACAGAGATTGCTGACAAGAGAAAGACTAGAAAAAGTAGGAGCGTGCACAGAGACAAAGTGTGAAATATGTGGAGAGGACAAGGAAACAATACATCACCTCTTCTTTGAATGCAAGTACTCGACTGAATGCTTGAAGCTGCTACTAAAATGGTTAGGAAAAGGAATTCAAAAACCATATATGGAAAATATATGGAAGAAATTGACAAGGAATGTGAATGGCAGAATGAGCAGAAAGTTTATTATAGCAACAATATCGGCACTGATATACAAAATATGGATGGTTAGAAATGAAGCAGTATGGACCAATAAGGTGATGCATCCAGAATTGATTTGTAAGCAGATAAAGCAGGAATACAGTATCAAATTGAAGACACAGAATGTAAGGAAAGAAGGCAAAAAAGGTAGAAAATGGCTAGAACAATTGTATGTAACAGTCTAGTAGAGATGATATAGAATTTTGCGACTAGAAGACTTCTTCTAGTTTGTACAGCTTTACAGAAAATGTATACTGGTGTTTTGAGAATTAATAAAATTTTCCTTACACCAAAATTTTTATAAGTATTTTTTAAATAATTTGAGTTGTTAACTATTATGACTTATAATGCTATCTCTATTCCGCTTTAGACGATAAAGTTTGAATAGGCACGGAGTTTATGAAAGAAAGAAAGACTTTTAAAAATTGTGGCTAAAACAAGTTATAAATAATTATATGATTATAAATTATCTCATTAGAAGTAAAATGAGAAATTTAAAGTTAAATTATTTTCATAATTAAAAAGTTTTCAATCTTTTTGAAACAGACTTAAAAGGAAATGTTGCCGCATAAGGCGGGAACAAAAGGAGTACTTTTTTTATGTAGTTTTTAAATATATAAAGTTTATTACAGAATATACAAATTCTATGTCTGAGTTCACCCCGAAAGTTAATCAATTTAACTGTTGTACGTTGAAAAGATTCGCATAAACTTTAAGAGAGGGATTACTATTTTTCTCTATCTTCAAAACTTTTAAAATCTCTCTTATTTTTGCTGTGTTTATTATTTGCTTCCTTCAACTAGTCTGCCGATCGATGCCCCTAGGCCTTATCTACATCTATTTTCTTGAATCGGTATTATTTAGAAATTTGTGTGAAATTAAGGTATATATAAATCAAAGACTGTATATACGAAGGTTGGAGAAAAATAAATTGCAAAGGACATAGAAATTTCTCTGTTAAAAAGGAAGAATGATTAAATTGATTATAGTGCGTAGGTCGATAGTCTTTATTCGTTGAAAAGACATGAAAGAGGGATCTTTGTCTGTTGTTAAAGGCCTGTTTTTTTATTTTAAACAACTTAGCACAAACACTGATCTTTACACATAATAATACACGGATAATGTAACATTTCCAATAGAGTTGATATGATTCAGTTTCAACGGTCGAATGAATTAATAAATAGATTGACTTTCGTCATTAGACAATAAAATCTACGAAAACAAAACATAAAGGTCCGAGAAAAATAATAATCTAACTAAAAATAATAGACTTGCAAAACAGGAACAGTGAGCAAATTTCTGGAGAATGGATAAAGCAACTAGTTAAAACTGCTTTTCGTTATCTCCACAACAGTCAAACACATTATTTTTCAGGAGAAAGGTCAAACTTGCTTTTATACTATTTAAAACTGAACAACTTTGCCCTCGGTTAAATTCTTGTATGACATACCCTTTTTTTTTTTTTTTTTTAATTTTAATTTTTTTTTTTTTTTTTAATTTTAATTTTTTTTTTTTTTTTTTAAATTTAAGTTTCATTTTTATTCTTGACCCCTAATGCACCTCCAATTTGGAATATTTTAAACAACAATCAAAAGTTGAAGGGTATTTTTTTCGTCAAAGAAATTTGGGCATACATGAAATCCATTCATTTTAACATGGAGCTCCGTTAATGCCAAAGTCAAATATGAGACGATTTATAATGATAAAGGTATGAATTGACAAAAAATGGGAAGGAAAATTTGATCAATTTTGCTAATACAAGGCAAATATCAGACCTCTTCCTTTATTTTAAAATGAATTTACTTTATATACCCTGACAAGACAATGTAAATAGTATGCACTATATTAGTGTAGTTTGAGTTTGAGATGATCTAATTGATACATATCTTATTTTGATGTTACAAATCTTACTTATTAGTGTCAATTGAATGTAGTTATTATGTTATTTTTATCTTACGTAGCGCCGATTAAATGTAGTTACTCCCTCGGTTTCAATTTAGATGACATATAATGAGAAGTTTTTATGATCATACAAATATCATGGTCACATAAATTTTTTAGCCTTTAAGCTTTTAAGATTACAAGTTTCATATTTTTTTAAACTTCGTACCGAGTCAAACTATGTCATTTAAATTGAAACGGACATAATATTTTGTAAGTGACTTGATATTGTTTATAGTCTAAAAATTAAGTGACTCTTAACAAGGAGGATGAAAATCACCTATATGGGGTCACGTGTAATTTCACCAAAGATATACAGGGAAGAAAGTGGATTTGTTTGGGGGTAGACTCTTTGGTTTGCGCCAAGTCATGAATAAAGACGAACACCCACTTAAATTTTCTCAATAGCATTGAACTAGACTTATTCCAAAAGGAAAAAATTTATTTTATGCCTCACACAATTGACACTAGTTGTATGAGGCTTCTTTATTGTCTTATAATTGTGTGGGTCCCAGAATTTTGTAGACCAGATATATAAGATATATGTCCACAAATATGTGAGATAAAAAGATAACTCACAAAACTAGGGTAAGTTAAGTGAGACACAAAATAAAATCACTCTTCCAAAAGCGAACAATCTCTGCATAAAAGGAAAGATGCTTTGGTCTTTTTGCTCAGACACTCACTGGAACTGTACTCTCACTGTTGCATTGCTTCAACAGCTACTGATTCTGATGAAGGAAGAAACAAAGATAGGAGGAAATAAAGAACTGGTACACTAAACTTTCGCTATGCGTGGGGTTTGGGGAAAGACTGGATTACAAGAATTTATTATATGGAGTCTTACCTTACATTTCTACGAGAGGTTATTACTACGGTTCGAACTCGTAACCGTCCGAAAAAAATGGAAAATGGAATAAGGAAAAAGAAAAGAAGAAAGAGAGGGTATGATGAATAGTACTAGTGAATGAATATAATGGAGTTTGTTTGTGTCTGTGAAAGGGACTAGTCTGTCATCAACCATTACAACTTTGGCACTGAAAAACATGGTGTTTTTCCATTAACATTTATATAAGGATGCAGACTAGCAGAGGAGGGGAAAAGGACTATTATCTGATTCCCTTCTTTCTTTCTCTTTCTCTTCTTGCTTTTTTCTGTTATTCAAATTTTATAAGCCATTATTTTATTGGCAGCACATTTCTTTATTGCCTGGACCCACTGGACTCACCACCATTTTTCTGACCACCTCAGCCAACAAAGATCTTCAAATAGTCCAAACGCAAAATCTAACACTACCAAAATATTGAGAGGGTAGACCAGATAATATAATTTAGTTATCTGTTTCTTTATTTTATTTTTTAGAGGAAAAAAGAAAAGGCTACAGCTCATATATTTCAACTCATGAATGATATAGTAGTCACTATATTGATGACTACCAGTAGTAGAATCAAGAACCCCTGCAAATCTTGATACCGAGAAATCTCACATTATTGCCTTGCTGAAAAACACCATTATGACAGTCACCGTGCAAGAATTAAATAAACAAATAACACCCAATACCCCCTCATTAACTATTCTTAACACCACTCTCACTACACTTCTAGGTATAATCATATAAGCAAGAAACCCAAAAAAAAAAAAAATACAGTAGAGCTAGAGGTAATGTTGAGGAACTAACGTTGAGAAAGTTTGACATGATTGGTTTGTTTGATATTCTTGCCAACTTCATGATGTCCTTCTGTAAAAGCCGAAGAAATATAACTCAACGTTAACGAATTATTCTCATCTGAAGGAGGAGCTTGAAACTTCTGTTTGCATGAATGGCAAGTTATTTGCGAGAGAGTAGAGTTGATTTGCTTGATAGCTTGTTGTTTCAAAGCATTAGCCTTATCTAACTCGGCTTGTGCTTGTTGCCTAATTCTCTTTGCATTAGCAAATTCCTGCTCGGCTAACTCAATTTGCCTCTTTGCTTGTTGCCTTGCTTCTTCAGCATATGCTTTTTCTGCCATTGCTAGTTTTAACTGCTCCCTCGCTTCATCTTTAAGCTTTAAAGCATCCAATGTAGCAGCATTTTCTGACGACTCGTTTCTCTCGTTGAAATCTGAGGAACCAATGGAGAGTTGGAGATTATAAGTTGAGTGATCTTCGTTTGGTTTAGACGATACCGAGACATCAAACGGGCTAGATGAAGATGTAGTAGTAGTCAAGAGCTGAAGCTCTAAATTGTGTCGTTGCTTTGTGGAATTCTTGATTATGTTTGGATTAACATGATGCGTAGCTGTGGACGAAGATAAATTTTTGAGCAGAGTAGTAGGCCATGGTGTTGTGCTGAGATTTGTGTCACTTGAGGGGCTAGGACTTGAAGCTGTGCGAGAAAGACAATTAGATGGATGTAAAGATTGTGATTCTGATCGGAGTCTTCCCATGCTACAAGCATCTTGGTGTTCAATGAAGCTTTCCACCCTAATAAAAGAGAGGAATATAAGTAATCATTTTTTGGTCATGCAAATTATTACTACTACTTGTTTGAATAAAAGTAAAGTAGTAATGATTTTGGGTGTAATGGAAAAAGTAAGAAAAGGACAACTTCATCAAATGCTGAAAATGCTCGGCTTATCATTGATGAATGTAGGAACAAGTAATTAACCAAAATGAAAAGCAGACCTAAACTTAGTAAAATTACAGGAACTATCTGAAGATTGTGTTTATAAATACACATTTAACGTATGGTAAGACGAACCTGTAAAGAAGTGTAAAAGAAAAAAAAAAACAGTTGAGCTACTAATATTTAACTTTCTCATTCTTCTTAATTAATTAGCAAGAATAAGAATGTTTTTTTTGGGAAGTCAAATTCATTCCTCTTGGAAACATAGAATAATGAAAAAGAGTATGAATGCCAAAACACGTTGATTAGCTGAACAAAAAGGATTGAGATGCTTAATTTTTTTATATAAAAAAATTAATTAGAGCATCAAGAAAGACCTACGAAACACGATTTTTTAAGATTGTAGTTAATAACCGTCCATAAAATAAAACAGTTTAAAAGTATAAAATAAAGTAATAGTATTAAGCAGCTATCAGCCGAAGGAAACCGCTTTCTAATTTTGCGGACACTGTTTTTTCCTTCTTTTCCAAAAGCCTAAACAACCGTTACACAATCAAAAAAATCCGAAAACACTCAAAAAAGAAATTGTTTTGTTTTGACCAAGACATGACATTCGTACTACTCATCCGTAGAACTGAATATAGTAGTCCAAGAAGATAGAGCCACCATCTCGAGAATACCGTTTGAAAAGAATAAACCAAGTAGTAGTACTAAAGTAGTGTGGTAGTAATAGTAGTAGTAGAAGAAGAAGAAGAAATTAATTAACCTTGAGAAAACGCGACCACAATCACAAGAATGACCACGAGTGCCACAAGTTTTAAGATGAGCTTTGTAATCAGACTGAACAGCATATCCTTTTGAGCATTTTTCACAGACCCATTGCTTATGATTGCTGTGTTTTCTACGGAAATGCTTTTTAATACCGACGAGATCGCCTAAAGCATGACAAGGATCATGGTGTAGACAAGTGGGTTCTGGGCATACGAAAACTCGCTTTCTGATAATTGGGGTTTCTCTTTTGAGCAATTTCCATGGCACCTTATGCCTTCTTCTGTGCATCTGTAAGTTTTGGTCTCTTTGAAATCCTTGGTTACAGATCTCGCATACGTATCGATCTGATTCTAGTAATGTTTTTGGTGAGAGTGATACCACTTCTGCATCTGGATCTAGTGGGAATTTCATTGCATAAATAAAAACAAACACATTAGCTTATCTTGCCTGATCAAATAAAACAACAAAATGGATGAATTGGGAAGATACACCCGCGTCCATATAACAGGTGTGAGTTCAATTCTACAGCAACAAATTAACCCACACTGTGTGGGTACGCAGGCCTTACCCTTAACTACCCTTAACTTGTGAGGACAAAGAGGTAGATTCCAATATACTCTAGATGCACGAGTGTGAGTTCAATTCTACTATTTCAAATTTGGAAAGAAATAAAAATGGAAAGGCGTCACATTTATTGAATTTTGCATACCTGGGGTTCCTGCGGGTCTTCTTTTTCTTCTATTAGCATTGTTTCCATTTTCTGAGGAAGTAAACGGGTCGGATGAAGAAGATGGATTATTGCTTAACATGACTGATAGATTTTAGCTTACTATTTCTGAATTTGGATATCGGAATTCAGTATAAAAAAAAACTTAGGTGTTTTGGCAGAGAAAAAAAATGAAGAAAAGTTAAGAACATGATAAACTATGGAGAAAAGAGAGATGGGGTTGGGTTATGAGAAAAGGAGAAGAAGAAGAAGATACAGCTAACCACATGAGGGAAAATAATAAAAAGGCTATTTCTTCTTTGCTTTCTCTCTTTCGGTTATCATCAGCCTTTCTTTTAGCTTTTCAACTTTCAGCTTTTCATCAGCTTTCTCTCCTAACCTTTGCCCTTTGCCTTTGCCAGATATTGTTGAAGAGTCACCCCTTAATAAACTTCAAGGTTAGGTTCGGCACAAAAATTAAAAGCCTTTTTCCTTTTTCTCTCTTTTTATTTTTCAATTTTGGTAGTGTGTGTGGGGGTATTTTTTTAGGGGGGGAGGGAGGGGGTGGTGTTGGGTTTAGTATTTGAGAGGATTCTTGACCCAATCACAACGTTCCAAACCTGGTATCAACTGGACTAGTGAAGACAAGGAAGAAAAAGAAAGAAACCAAACAAAACAAACAGAAGATCATTATTTCATGGGCACAGTAATTTCGCATACATAAATACAAAGTAGACACCAGCGTTATAACACCCACAGGGCCATAAGTTCCATATACAACGTACACGTAAAGATTTCATTTTTGTCAGCCACCTACACCGTCTTTCTATGCATACAGTGACCTAATACTTCTTTTGTTACAATTTTATTATTATTATCCTAAATTTAATTTCTTAAAAGAGATTCTATTCTTTTACATAAATCTATACTTTTTCGATACTTTAGCATTAAAGAATATATATAAAAAGAAAATAACATTATTTTTTAAAGAAGGGAGTAGTAAAAAAGTTACCAACTTTTGTAGATTAACTTTATCTACTATTGCTACATTTTTTATTCTACTTACTTCTTTTAAATTCGGTAAAAAAATTAAATCAATTTTGCTTACCATACGAAATTACCATTCCATCCCGTCCGTTCATGGCTGCTAATAGAGTGGAAAAGGACACCCAATCCCTACTCCCGAAGCTGCTGCTGCACAATGATTCGAATTTGCAGGCAGCTTTTTTTCATTTGAAAAGACTGTTTGGTCAAAGCTAGCTGAAGGATTATTTGGTCATTTCACAGGGGATTACTTGGTGTGTGAGATTGCACTATTAAGTACAGGAGCATTAACTTTTGGTAAAACAAGAGCATCAATAAAACAGTGTTAGCAACAGCTGGATTCTTATGCAAATGACATTTAGACAAAACTAAATAACTTGTGTACAATTGATTAAACTATATTAATATCGGAAAATTTCTTTTTTAACTCATCACCTAGTGATTCAAATTCTTCTTAACTCAAATAGTGGTTCAAACTGTAATGTCGGGGGAAAACAATTCAACTTGTGATGACAAATAAATGAAGAGCAATAATTTATTGATCAGCCTTAAAGGTTGTCCCCAAAAAAAAACTGATATTTTTTATCAATTATAGTTCAATAACAAACAAAAATTGGAGAGATATATAGTGTTATAGTGTGCCGAAACTTCGGTTCCATTACAGAACTAATCATGAGCTGCATGCTAATAACAACATGGATTACATGATCAGTCATGTGTCTTGTTCTCAAGCACAAAGTTAGAAATACAAACATTTAACCCTAAAATTAGCACTTAATTAAGTTTTGGGTAGATGCTGTCCAATTAGATAATTAAACTTGAATTGTCTCCACAATATTTATATTTTTCAATTATTATATGGTGACAAGCTAACTGTTTATCGATTGATATTTATAAAAAATATTAATTGTAATAGACATTTTACACGTTAGTACAACTAATTAAAGCTTAAAATATTTGAATAATAATATTCAAATCTCTTGTTTGTGATGTATATAATACATGCGTACATGTACATACATAGACTTCCTAACGAAGGAAAAAAGAAAAAGAAAAAGTAATCTAGGGGCGACCCTTCGATAAAACTAGTAAAACGACTGTTTTAAGGTCCATATATATGGGGGTTCCATTTTTTGTTACACCTTATAGACTATGTATAAGTTTAAAAAAAAGTTTTGTTAAGTGAAAAAGATTGATTTTTTTCTTTAACAAATATAGAGAAGAATGATTTGCAACTTTTATGATTTCTACCAAGGAAATTGCACTTGAAATTAATATCGAATATATACATACACACATATATATATATATATATATTTTATTTTATTTTTTGAAAGAAAGTAACAATTTGATGTGAATATTGATAATGAAATCTCAAAATCTTCCGAAGAGTTCTTTAGAGTTAATTACTTTTATACATAATAGACAAGACTAGTTTTTCACTTCAAAATAGATTTGAACAATTCGAAGCATATAGATTGTTATACAAAGTTCTGTTTTGCTTTTGCTTTTTCCACGGTCGAGCTATCTCTTTCGTTTCTAAATCAACTAATTATTCAAATAAGTATTCCAATTAGCCAGTTAGCCTAATATTCCAAAGACACAAATGCAATTTGTTGCTTCTTTGTTGGAGGTACTTGCCTCTTTATACTAGTCTTCTGCATCTGTGCTCGGAAGTGTAATTGCATTATTATTTATGCTGTGTATATATATATGCTGAAGAAGGTTTATCTGGATATAAATGTAATGCTTTAATAAACAGTGAATTTTTTTAGTGAATGGCAAATGCATATGGTATTTATACTATCTTCGTGGTTGTTCTTTGGGCGATCAATCTCTTGCATTTAGAGCAAATCAGAAAAACTTCAGCTCTAGAGCTGAAGTTCGTCAGTTTCAAAACAAAAACTTTAGCTCTAGAGCTGAAGTTCGCTAGTTACAAAATAAAAACTTCAGCTCTAGAGCTGAACTTCAGGGTCATCTACTAGAATGCTGAAGTTTTGTGTGATTGTCTTTGCTACTTCAGCCATCTATGCTGAAGTTTCTGCGAAAAAAGTGGGTACGCTTGTAATTTTTTTTGTAAAGCGGGCACAAATTAAAATATGACACAAAAAACGGGTATAGATGCAAATGCCCCAAGAATAACTTACTGGTTAAGAAAAATAGGTAATGCCTTCGGTAATGAGAAAAAAAAAGTGATGTAAAAATTAGTACACCAAGTGTGAAACAAATTCCAGTAATTAAATGCATTAGATAGGGTATGGTAATTAGAAAAAAAAGATTGTCAAATTGAATGTACATTTTGCGTTTTGGTTTAGGGGGGTGGGGTTGAAATGTGTTATATATGGAGCTGTAATATTCCTCTTTGAAGAGAGAACGTGCTGGCAATCACCATGCATGTTTTTTTCTTTCTTCCTTTCAGTATCAATAATAACCTAGCTATCTACTTCCATTGATATAATATTTATATTGTTATGGCTAAAATCTAAACTATATTTTAATAGCAGTGACGAATGCCTATTATAGCTTTCCTAAATAAAGCAGAAGAAATTTGTTTGACCCAAAAAGAAACAAAAAAGGTGAGAAGAAAAGAAAGTGGAGGAAAAAGAAAAGGAAGCTCCAGCAATTCTTTTGGATGAGATTTAATTTTGTCATATTTCACGACTGAAAAAGATCAAAGGGAAAAGTTATATATAGACAGATCCACGCTCTCTGCGTGCACCAATATGATCATCATCATTCTTCTCTCCATAAATTAATTCAAAAAGATATACTAAGAAATAATGAAAGTAAATATTCAGATCGGAATCTTGTACTCGTTCCGTTCTAATTATACTGTGTGACACTTTTCGCTTATTGCGATTCAAATTATTTAATTTTGACCGTCAATTTAAACATAGAATTTTTAAAGTTTTTTTAATAAAATTTACATATTCGAAAACTACGTAAAAAGTACTATAAGTTTATAAGTCACGATAATTGGCAAGTGAAAACATTTAAAAGGTATATGAAAGAAGCATGGTAAAAAAAAATTCGTTTGACTTTCAAAATTGAACACCTTCAAATAAAATGTGGCTGAGGGAGTAATTACTTTCTATGTACTTCGGCGGAGCCACATTCAACTAAAGAATGTCAATCAATACTCCTTTGTCGGAAAATTATACTGTACTATTAGATAAATTTTTTTAAGTATATTTACTAATTTGTTAAATCCCCTTCGTTTTTTTATATATTTAATAATTTATATTTTGACCCCTTAATAAAAATCCTAACTCCATCACTAACTTTCACGTAAATCATATAACTATTTTTTTCTACTGTCTCGGAGATATTCCTTGCGGGAAAACGTGGTAAGTGATCATATATTAGTAATTTTCTTAAAGAAAACCAGCCGAGATATGGATTCCTTCTCAAAAATGTTAAATGAATAAAACAAGGACAACATTGTCTATAAATCATTGGTCGAATTCCAAGTTTAGTATCCTAGATAACGAACGAAATACGGGTTAAGCCGAGAGTAGCTATTTACTTAGATCATCCTTAGTATTTGATTGATATTGATCAGGTACTCGTACCAATTATTTGAATGTCAAGAAATGCAACACATATATATTTCACACACACATTTATCATTTTTGGTTTATTTAACATTTAAGATTAAAAAGATAAAGAAAATAGAGAGAGCAGCTCTTCCTTCCGACACCAAAAATGTGGCCTCCTGTTTAGTGGCTGCCGGTCTAAAAAAGGTGTGGGGTCGCGCCCCATCCCTCAACCCCACCCTATCCCCCACCCCCACCCCACCCCACCAACCTCCAAATTCTCATATTCCTAACTACTAGTATTAACACCCGTGCGGATGCGCGGACACTAATTATGTCAAATATTTATTTATTTGAATTACGTGTCAATAGTCTTAGAATCTAAACCTTCTTGATAAATATTGATAATTATTGGCTATTAATTAAGAAACACTAAATAAAAAAGATTAATCATTTCTCAAATTTCCTAGTTATAGATCTATTTTCTTTTTTGGTATCATTCTCAACGATGTCATTGGATCCTAAAAATAGTCAGGAATCAAAATAATAACTCATATATATGGCAAAACAATCAAAGGTTGAGACTATGAAGGATTCTTTGGATACGACTTGACTCTTGTATTACTACTTGAACTCTTATTTGGTGTGTTGATATCTTCAAAAAATATTTCTATTTTAAAATTTCAGTTTCAAAAACTTTATTTTTCAATAATAATTATTTTTATAATAATGGAAGTAAAAATATTGTCCTTAATTCAAAAACTCAGTTTAGTCGGGTATCTAAAAATTTAAATAATTTTTTATCCAATGAATTTATTTTTTCAGTATGACTCCATTTTGATATTTGACATTAACCATATTAAACATCTGAGTTATTCGAATTATATGTAAATAACCTTAAAATTTAAACTTCTATATAATTATAGATAATGGTTAGATATTAATTAAGGAATATACTATATGAAAAAAATACTTTTTCAAATCTCGTAGTGATTTTTTTCCCACCATTCTTGTTGGAGTCATTGTAACCTAAAAATAAAACGAAGCGAAACAATAACTCGTATTTGTGGCAAAGCACAAATGCTGACACAATATGAACGACTCTTTGGTTACGATGTGACTCTTTTACTTTGTCTTGAACTCTTCTTTGGTATGTTGTTATCTTTCAAAAAATATTTTATTTTGAAATTCTAATTTCTATGACTTTATATATATATATATATCAATAATGATTAGCTTTATAATGATGCAAGTGAAGATATCATCCTTAACTTAAAATTCACTTTAATCGGCTATCTAAAAATTTAAATAAATTTTTAATCAGTGAAACTTTATTTCAGTATGGCTCAATTTTGAGTTTATGGATATCTCTAGCCACAGTCGGTGTCATAGGTTACCTTTCTATCTTCCTCCCCCGTGACGTTCCCAAAGCGATCGCTATCCTTTTCTTGCTTTCTTCTTGTCTTGATTTTTTATAGAACGGCTTTATTTTAAATTTTGAATACTCTATATATACAATTTTTTTTGTTCTTTGGATCATTAAATATTAAATTAGTTGATTGTTATTATATACCATTGCACATATTGTATTAAAATTATCAAGTAGCTTTTTCTCGACACCATGCTTGGCTTACCATCAATGCAAACTACTCAAATTGCATCTGAATTCATATTCGAATATCATATCAGTTTGTTAGTAATAGTAATTTTTTAAAAACGACACACAATGTAAAACTAGAAAAAATATATATTCAAAGATATCCTTATCTTATAATATATATATTTGAGTTGAAAAAAAAATTTAAATCGATGAAATCAGCTTCCAAATTTTTTATACTCTACAAAGATAAAAGAGAAGAATAAATTCGTTGTCATCTCTATTTTCTGGTTCTTAGATTTTTCATACATTTTTTTCTATATTTATTTTTTAATATTATTTTTTATGTCTCTCTTTTTTTTTTGTAACAAAAATTAATTTATTTCGCTATAAAAGAATTATTTTTAATAGAAATTGTCTATATAAGAAATTTATTTATATTTTTAATATTTGATTAAAATCATTTCATATTTTTCTTTTGTCTTTATCTATTCAACCTAATATGTGCTCAACCAACCACTTAAATTAAAAAATTAAAGGATGTGCAATTTATATATAATTCACATATAATATGTTTATAATAATGTATTGTTAGTATATCATCTATTTATGTCAACTATAAAAGATCAACTATAAATCTGGCCGGATATTTATGTAAATATTCCATAAAATTTGGGTTACTTGATTTCATCCATGATATGACTTCTATTATAATAATTTAAAAAAATTCTACTAAAATTCAAAAATATCTTATCCTTTTATTTTTAAAATTATATTATATTTTAAAAAATAATCACATTTTGAAATATTTTTTTTACATTTAAAAAAAAATATTTGACGTCATACTATTTTTTTAAAATATACTTCTTGTTACACTTGAAAATCGATATAGAAACTAACAATTAGAAACTAATATCCCTCTTGTTAAAATTCGAGAAACCTTTCACATAATTTAATGATTCAAAAATAATACTCAACGAAAAAAATATTATACCCTGCAATGTTGGGTTGACCACGCAAAATGAAAAGGTTTCCAACTATACCCTTCAATTCTCAAAAGTGCTAAATTAATTAATGACAGCAATTTCATAACCAATATTTTGTTATTTCTTTATGTTCATTTATACAATCTGACTCTTCAAACAAACATTCTTCAAAAAGAAAAAGAAAAAATAACTTTTTTTTTAATATTAACACATTTTTGTGATGTTTCTTTCTACAGCATGTAGGTTTACTTCATTTTATATGTTAGTAAAATTTTACTTTGATCTTTAAATTCTTTTTCATTTTTTTGAATAAACATAGACATGTACCCTATATATTATATTTATTTTAAAAGAAATCTGTTTTATTAAAATCTATTCTGCTTTATTCAAATCTAGCTATAGTGTTTTAGAGAACTATAATTATAGGATTTTAGATGTGAAAGAGTTTAGAATTATATGGAGTAATTTTTTTTTTCTATTTTGCCAGAGGAAAAGTAGTATTTAAATACTTATAAAATATTAACAAAAGTTCTTAACATGATTGCATATGATCATTGCATGATAACATGATAACAAAAGATAAATTTCTTTTTATTTTTATTTTTATTCAAAGTTTAAAACTTTATCTATAAAATTTAAAATTATCTTTTAATTCAAATTCAATTTTATAATATATATATTTGTATTTGAATAACATAATCAAATATAGAATAAAGTTACCATACGTTATTGGCATTTATTAGCATGCCACTTGGCTTAACCACAATGCTAATTATGTTTGGTAACTTTATTCCTTTAATATATATACTAGTATTAGTACCCGCACGATATGCGGACATAATCCATGTCAAACAATGATTTGGATTATTTGAATTATGTGCAAATAACCTTAAAATTAAACCTTCTATATAGACATTATAAATAATTATTTAATATTAATTAAGAAGCATCACATGAAATCATTTTCAAATCTCATAGTGGATAATCTGTTTTCTTTTTCTATATCTCATAGTTTTGACACTTGTATTACATTCTACGATCAATATTAAGGAATACAAATCATGTAACGTTGTGATTTTTCTTGTTTGAGTACATTAAATTATATTATTTTAATAAAATTCTTACTACCACTTTATTTTTTTATCTCAAATTCAAATAAGTCTTATCCTTCTACATTGTTAGACATAATTTTTTTTTTATTTTTATTGTTTATTGCTTATATTTTTTGCATTATTTATCACTTAATATTGTTATACTGTAATGTGATTTTTTATTAGTTTATAAATTGACTTAATGTCTTGCTTATTACTCTTTTAATAATTTTTAATAATGTAAAAAAAATTATTCCCAAAATTTAATGTGTTTTTACATTGTTATTCTCTTACTCATATCTCTTTCATTATTTAAATCTATTAATAATATTTTTGAGTATTATTTAATAATTTAAAAAAATTAAAAATAAAAGTATCTTCGCACTATCTCTATTTTTTTCTTTGTACATTCTCTTCCTTACTAAGAAATATTAATTAGCTTTTTACATAAATATTTTACCTAAATTCAAAATAATATCATATTTTATTTTAAAATATAACTTTAAATTAGTCTAAAAATTACTCCCTTTACTTTAATTTAGATGACACATTTTGCTTATCGACAATTAATTTGATTAAATTTTGAAACTAAATTAAATTAGATCAACTTAGCATTTTTAAATTAAAATTTAGATGTACAAAACTACACTAAAAGTACTATAAGTTATAATTTTTCTCATGTCAATATGATAACAAATGATATTTTAAAATATTGATCAAACTTCATGCAATTTGAATCTCGATAGGCGAAATAGGTCATCTAAATCAAAACAAAGAGAATAATACATAAGTTCTTTTATAATGTCTCAAATCTATTGAATTTTCTTATAATAATTTTTCGTATTACGTGCATTTATTTTATATTTTCTTTTAGTTTCAAGATACAAATTTGTCTTTTAATTTTCATTAGTGAAATTACCTACATGAGATATTTGTTTATTATATTTAATATTTTAATTTAGTATCAAAATTTTCTTTGTCTAGCAAGACTATTTTGTAGTCATATCCGTATTTTGAGCATGTTTTGATATTCATCATAACTTTAAGATCTTTCTAATATCAAGTTCAAATAGCATTTTTCTTTTATTTTCAATATAGATTATTTTGAGTTTTAATTAGTTTTCTTGTTTTTGCTATAATGTTATCTAATATGTAATATTATCACGTTTTCATATGATATTTTTTAACTTTGCACTTTATTTAATATTTCTATCTGCTACTATTTTTAATATAATATAGATAGATATATAATTTTTTATATTAAATTAATATAAATTTTATATTTTTATAAATATTTAAATTCTTAAATTATTTAAACTTATCAATAATATTTTTAAGTATTAAATATACTTTATTTTATTTTCTAAAGTAATTCTTAGTAAAAATATCTTTACATTATCTCTAATTTATTTTATTATTTAATATTTTAATTATTTTCTTTATTTGTTAGATTTTAATTATGTGTCCTTATATACATACATGTCATTTCTTATCGTACTTAAGCAAAAAAAAAAATTCATCTCAAATTTAAATAATGTCACGATCCGGATTTTCTACCCTCGGGAGTCGTGATGGCGCCTACTAATAGGAGCTAGGCAAGCCAATTATCAAATACCTCTTTAGCGAACATCGACAATATTAATAACGATAAAGCGGAAGTCTCAAATATAATATACTGAAAGAAATGCGGAAGTTTTTACAAATCCTCTACCCAAGACTGGTGTCACAATACTCACGGACGTCTAGAGAATACTAAATACAAGGTCCGAATGAAGCATAGAACTACGGTACACTGATAACAAACTGAATAAAATGGAAAGGACTCCGGGCCTGCGGACGTCAGCAAGGCTACCTCGAATGTCCCTGGATTGGAAGCTCGCTCCCAAAATGCTACTACTACTCAAATGCTGCTCCAACACCTTGGATCTGTGCAAAAAGATGCACAGAGTGTAGCATCAGCACAACCGACCCCACGTGCTGGTAAGTGTCTGGCCTAACCCTGGCAAAGTAGTGACGAGGCTAGACCGGACTACCAAACAAACCTGTACAGTTCAAATATATATATATATATATATACATACGCAATAGAAAAGAATACAAAAATTTAACAAGTCAAGAGGGAGGGGAGCATACTGTAGGGGCTGTAGCAGTTTAGAATACAAGGTCAATAAATAAGGAATAAAACGGTACAACTATAAAGTCAACGAGAGTAATAAATCAACCATGGCACGGAATGTCCCTTCGTGCATTAATAATCAAACGTGGCACGGAATGTCCCTTCGTGCATTAATAATTAAAACATGGCACGGAATGTCACTTCGTGCATTAATAATCAAAACATGGCACGGAATGTTCCTTCGTGCAATAATAATCAAACATGGCACGGAATGTTCCTTCGTGCAATAATAATCAAAACATGGCACGGAATGTTCCTTCGTGCAATAATAATCAAAATATGGCACGGAATGATCCTTTGTGCAAATATAATCAAAACATGGCACAAAATGATCCTTTATGCAAATATAATCAAAACATGGCACGTAATGATCCTTCGTACAAATATAATCAAAACATGGCACGGAATGTTCCTTCGTGCAATAATAATCAAAACATGGCACAGAATGTTCCTTCGTGCAATAATAATCAAAGCATGGCACGGAATGACCCTTCGTGCATAATCACTCTTCCTCACCCAAACAACAATCACAACCAAACGGGGCGAGGGGATTAACAAACAACATTAAATATCCCGGCAAGGGAGAACAAAGCAAAATAACTAAATTCCGGCAAGGGAGCAACAAAATATTTTCAAACATCCCGGTAAGGGAGATAATCAATACACTCAAAATATCCCGGCAAGGGAATAATCACATATCTTTCTATTATATTCATTTCTTACTTTATAATCAAGTCAAAAATCGAGCCAAACTCCAAGGAGTTTACAAATCATAATTCCTTCTCATTCTCTTCATATCATATAGAAACTATCAATTAACAAGGAAGAGTCACTACCGAATTCCAAATAAGCATAAATAAGGACTCACGGTCATGCTAGACACCGGTGTATATATACTCGTCACCATGCCTATACACCGTACTCAACATTTAGCAATTAGCAAATAATACTCTAATCCTATTCCCTCAAGCCAAAGTTAGATCAAACACTTATCTCAAATGCTCCAAACTCAACTCAAGCCTCTAGTGTAGATTTACCCCTCGAATTCACCACCAAACCGCTCGAATCTAGTCACAAATTACTTGAATGCATCAGCAAATGCTAATTGAATCAATTGAATGCTTAAAATGAATTTCCCAAAGTTTTACTCAAAAATTTCCAAAATGCTCCCGGGCCCACGTGGTCAAAACCCGAGGTTCGAACCAAAACCCAGTTATCAATTCCCCCATGAGTTCATATCTATGATTTGTTTTAAAATCGGACCTCAAATTAAGGTCCAAATCCCCAATTTTAAGAAAATCTAGGTTCTACCCAAAATTCCCATTTTCACTCATGAAAAACCTTGATTTTAAGATGAAAACATGATAAATAATGTTAAAGATTGAAGAAATTAAGTAAAAATCAACTTATAATTGAATTGGAGAAGATAGGTTTCACGACCCCAGTTCGCCCTCCGTGAACATGTCGTGATGGCACCTAGTTCCTCAGACTAGGTAAACCTAAAAATGCGGAATTTACACTACTTGAAAAAAAAAAACTAATTTGCGGAAAATAACTAACTTGCGGAAGTAAACAACTGAATAAATCTTACTGCCAAGAGAAGACTATGTATAAATGCCATTTGGCATAATACAACCCATATCACGAGATCTAAAATAAACTCCCAAAACCCGAAAACTCACAGGAAACACAGGCTAAAAGAAATGAAATACACTGCTCTAACTCCAGAATGTCTACACAACCGAAAGAAAGGAAAGTCATATACTAAAGCTGGAATAAGATAGAGACTTATGGTCTGCGGACGTGGAAGATATACCTCAAAGTCTCTGCTAGATCTCTCCGCCGCGAGGATAGTGCGCCTGGGTGGAGGTACCTGGAGCTGCACATGAAAAACATGCGCAGAAGAGGTATGAGTACACCACAACGGTACTCAGTAAGTGCCAATCCTAACCTCGGTTGGGTAGTGACGAGGAAGGTCAGGGCCCTACTGAGATAAAATATAATAATAAGGCTGACAACAGTATGGAATAAGCAGAAATAATGATATACAACTATGAAATAAATCGGATTACACAACAACAATTAATACGCAGAAAATAAGATAATACAGAGTAAACAGCTCAATACCAGTACCAATAATGAGGATCTCCCAGGATAACGTCCTGTAGTCCATTTTATCAATCTGTACGAGGAGCTCCCGGGATATGGTCCCGTAGTCCACCGTATGATTATATATTTGAAGGATCTCCCGGGATACCGTCCCATAGTCCACTATCAATGTACATAGGAGTTCCCGGGAATCTAACCCGTAGTTCCAAATATAAATACCCAGTACTGGGGGAATCTACCAGCTGCATTGCTGTAGTTCCATATAATCGTGCAGGGGGATCTCCCGGGAATCGAACCCGTAGTCCCAAATATAAATGTACAGGGGGATCTCCCGGGAATCGAACCCGTAGTCCCAAATATAAATGTGCCGGGGGATCTCCCAGGAATCGAACCCGTAGTCCCAAATATAAATGTACAGGGGGATCTCCCGGAAATCGAACCCGTAGTCCCAAAGTAAACAAATGGGGGGGGGGGAGCTACCGGAATCCCACATCCGTAGTCCCAATGTAAATGCACAACCAAAATCAGAGAATATTCAGAAATTGAAGTATAACAATACAAAGCAACAAATAATTCTGGCCTAACATGCTCCATGCAATTTCAATTAAGGCAAATTAAGCAATTTGGATCAACTAACATGCTTTTCTATACTGGCACATGCTATAACAGCAAGTAGAATAAAGCAAATACAAAAGAAACTTAGTTCCAGTATTTTAAGTAAAAATTCGGGTTTTCAACAATTAGCTCAAGTACGCGCTCGTCACCTCACGTACAAGGCATTCAATTACCAAATATCATATCCTAAGGGACAAAGTCCCCCCACACAAGGTTAGACAAGCCACTTACCTCGAAGGTTTATTGCCAACTCAATCCTTAAGCAATTCCTTTCCTTTCAAATTTGGCCCCAATTCAATCGTATCTATACACAATTGATTTAATATCATCAATAATACTTAAAAAACTAATCCAAATGGCTAAATATATTTTCTAAAACATTCTGCCCAAAAATCACACAAACATCGATGAAGCTCGATTTCTAAAAGATGGGGTTTTAGCCATACATATCTGGGACTTGCCCCTTAATGGTACTACAATGATCCACTACTCTTAGGTAAACTTCAATCTACAATACATCATTCCATAGGCCAATATTAATAATAAATTCCATAACTTATGCCATTTAGGCATATTATCAAACACCTTGTAGGCATAGATATTTACACCTCATAACTATAGTATTGGTTTATCCAACTATCACCATTAACCAACAATTTATTCCACCATTATTCTTTGATAATTTATACTCTTGACATCACATGTGTGATCAACCATTCACACCCAATCAACAAAATTCCATCAAATAATCACCTTTAAATCCTTACCATGTTCATGTTCTTAAATTGGGAATTTATGGCCTCCAATCAACATACCATAAGTTGTAATACATGATTCATACTCATAATTCCATAATAACTCCATATATGTAAGTCTAAGGTGTAGGATTTTACCTTTTGGAAGAAATCTTGCAAAACCCTTCTTTGGGTTCTTGAAGGAATTTCTTGAAAAATCTATGTGTTTATGCAAAGATTTCATCAATATTAGTGTATAAATGACGGAATTTCATACCAAGATAATAAGGATTACTTACCTTGAAGATAGGGAGGTTGAAGGTCTTGAAAGGGTGAAGAAAACCCCAAATTTTCGAGCTTGGATGACAAAAAATGAAGGAAAAGTGATACCCCTTCGGTTTTTACACAGACCAGGGGTATCTTTGACATTTTAAATGTTTCCCCGCGGTCCGCGACGTTCCTCCGCGGTCCAACCCGCAAGTCCAGGCAGTAAGCCCCACGGTCCACCCCGCGGTCGTGCACCTGGTCGCGCTGGTAATGCATGTCCGGTAAAATGGTCATAACTTCCTGTACACACCTCCAAATGACGAACGGTTTGATGAGTTAGAAACTAGACTAAAAGAGCTTTAATTTGATAGGTTGTTAATCACATAAATCCCTATATAACTGGAGATATGATCGTCCAAAATGAGGTCTTGTGTGCACTCATTTACAACTTTCGTCTACTATGAAATTTTCCAACTTCAAAAGTTCCCGTTAGCCATCCGAAGTCACCCCAAGGTCCCCAGGACCTCAACCAAAAGCAAAAACATATCTTAAAACATTATTGAAACTTGTTCCAATCATCAAAACATCTCAAACAACACCAAAACCATCAAATTACATCGAATTCAAGCCTAAGTTCTTCCAAAACTTCCAAAACACGCATTCGATCAAAAACCCAACCAAACCACGTCCGAATGACTTGAAATTTTGCACACACATCCCAAATCACCTAACAAAGCTACAGCAATGTGACGACTCGGCCTGTTGTCACGTAAGTTACCGCCCCATTTCCCCCATATTATATTGTTCTATGTTTGAATATCAGTATTTGAGTTGATCGGATAGAATTGAATTAGTTTTAGTTGGAAATGAGGCACATAGTCTCTTAGAAGGAAACTTGTTTTGGAAAGGTCAACCGGAAGTTGACTATATAGTTAGAAGGCTCGAATGTGAATTCCGGTGATTTGGTTAGTTTCGGGGGATGATTTGTGACGATCGGAATTTAATTTGGAGGTCCAGTGTAGAATTATGCTTGAATTAGCGAAGTTGGAATTTTGGCGAATTTCAGTTGATAGGTGAGATTTTGATCCGAGGGTCGGAATGGAATTCTGAGAGTTGCAGTAGGTTCGTTAGGCAATTTTGGATATGTCTGCAAATTTTCAGGTCATTCAGACGTCGTTTGGTCGGGTTTTTAATCGAATGTGCAATTCGAAAAGTTTTTAAGAAACTTAGGCTTTGATTTGATGAAAATTGAGGATTTTGATGTTAAGGATGGCATTTTGATGATTCGAGCAAGTTTGAATAAGGGAATAGATCATGTTTGTGCTTTTGGTTGAGGTCCCGGGGGCCTCGGGGTAAATTCGGGTGGTTGAACGAGAGAATTTGAAGTTGAAAGTTTTGCTAGTTTTGTTGCAGCAGGTATTTCCGCATCTGCAGAAGGGAGACCGTAGATGCGGCTTCGCGGAAGTGGAAGAAGCTCCACAGGTGCGAAAGGGTGAGTGTTCAGCAGTTTCCGCATAAGTGGAAGTCTTGACCGTAGGAGCGGTATCGCGGGTGCGAGTTTTGGACCACAGAAGCAGTCATGCCCCTTAAGTGAAAGTTACGCAGAAGCGGAACTTGGTCCGCATTAGCGGTTCCGCAAGAGCGGAAATCGAACCGCAGAAGCGGAGTCCGAGTCGCAAAAGCGGAGTTTGGTCTTTTAAGTGAGAACCGTATAAGCGGATTTTTGACCCTGAAAAAGCAGTCCCGCATAAGCGGAAACGGGACCGCAGAAGCAAAAATCAGCATGGGCAGAAGGGTTTTAAAATGGCATTTCATCCGCGATTTGGGGGTTATTTTCCTCTATTGTTTAGTATCTTGGAGAGCTTTGGGCGAGATTTTTCGAGGGTTTTGACTGATAATCGAATGGAGGTAAGTTCCTTGGCCTAATTATTCAAGTTTATGGTAGAACTAACATGGAAATTGGTGGAAATTCATTGAAAAAGGGGTAAAGCTAGGGCTTGAGTTTTGATATTTTAAATTGGGATTTGATAGGTCATTTGAGCTCGGATTTGGGAGTTCTTGGTATGTATGGACTCGTGGTGAGACGAGGAACCCGGTAATATAAGTGTGACGACCCAAAAGCTCATCACCATATTTCTTCCTTTTTTCGCATTTCCGAGGCCTTGAAAACCTCATTTTTAGTTGCCTCGATTTGCGTGAATAGTCCGGGCGCGTAGCTAAAAAATTTCTGTGTTGGAATATGTGAATTCTGTGAAAAATTTGAAGAATTTTGATATTAATACGATTATAGTTGACTTTGGTCAACATTTTTGGTAAACGGACTCGGACCCGAGATTGGACGGTCCTGAAAGGTCCGTAGAAAAATAAGGGACTCGGGCATGTGCCCGGAGTCGAAATCCGAGGTCTAGAACCTGAGTAAAAGAATTTTTCTATTAAATTGTGTTTCTGAAATTATTAAGGAAAATGAAAATGAAAATTTATTAAAAGACTATGGTATCGGGCTTGTATTTTGGTTCCGACGCCCAGTACAAGTCTTATATATTGTTTAAGCGCTTCCTGTAAAGTTTGGTTGAAACCAGACGTCGTTTGACGTGTTTTGGACTATAAGTTCCAAGCTGGAAAGTTTATGAGTTTTGAAATGAAAATCATGAGCTTTGAGGCTCGATTCTATGTGAATGATGTTAATTTGGCGATTTGATCGTGCGAGCAAGTACGTAGGATGTTTTTGGAGTTATGTGTATGTTTGGTTTGGAGCCCCGAGGGCTCAGGTGAGTTTTGAGTAGGTCCCGGGAGGCCTTAAGCTTAAAAATATCAGATGTTGCAGTGCAGCAGGTCCCACGCGGCCGCGATGCATTTCTGTGCGATCCGCGTGGACGGGTTCAGAAAGGCGTTGGTTTAGGCTCAGCCAGCGCGGCCGCGTACCAAAACAGTGTGGTCTGCGCTGGAAGCCACGCGGCCGCAATGCATTTCTATGCGGTCCGTGTGGCTAGGTTCAGAGAAGGCGTTGGGTTGAGTTTGACCAGCGCGGCCACGCACCAAAACAGTGCGGTCCGCGCTGGGTAGGTTTGGTGCGGCCGCGTGGCATTTTTGTGCGGTCCGCGCCAGCCTTCAGTAAAGTATATAAATTTAAGATTTTCAGCTATTTTTATACTTTTTCAAAACCAAAACATAAGAGGCGATTTTCCAAACTATTCTTCTTCTTCAAAACGATTGGTAAATGATTTCTAATTTATTTTCTTTACTCCTTAACATCTTTAAGCATAATTTCAACTTCAAAACAAGGATTTTTGTGGGGAAATTTGGGGATTTAGGGTAGAACTAGGGTTCCTAAATTTGGGGGTTTTGGACCTCAATTTAGGGTCCGATTCCAAAACAAATCATATAATTGGAATCATGGGGGAACGGGTAACCGGGTTTTGGTTCGAACCTCGGGTTTTGACCACGTGGGCCGGGGGGCGTTTTGGGAATTTTTGAGAAAAACTTTAGGAAATTCGTTTTTATGCATTCAAGTTGATTTAACTAGCATTTGTTGATACATTTGAATAATTTATGACTAGATTCGAGCGGTTTTGTGGCGAATTTGAGGGGTAAAGCTATTCTAGAGGCTTGAGTGGACTTTTGGAGCATTTGAGGTAAGTGTTTGATCTAACTTTGGCTTGAGGGAATAAGATTAGAGTGTTTTGATTGCTATTTGCTAAATGATCGAGTACGATGTATAGGCATGGTGACGAGTATCTATACACCGGTGTCTAGCATGATCGTGAGTCATAAATGCTTTTAATTCGAAAGATATGACACATCTGTGTTGTTAAATTGATAATTTCCATGTAAGGTGTTGGATAAGAACGGAATGAACTAAAAGAGTTTGTGAAGCAATGATTCCCTTGCCGGGACGAGTAGACTGATACAATTGAATTCTCTCTTGCCGGGATAGTTTGGGCTGTCAGCTGTAACCTTGTCGGGTTTAACTGTTATGGTGATGTTTTTCTCTAATGGGACCTCCTTTGGAGAGATTATCAGTGTTATGAATTATATTATGGGATCGTGTGGCACGCCGACCACTTATGAATTATATTATGGGATCGTGTGGCACACCGACCACTTATGAATTATACATTATGGGATCGTGTGGCGCGCCATCCACTATAAATATACATATATGTATTACGAAACCCGAAGTAGACCTGCTGTTTGTTTCTGATGTTCCATTTTATCTAGCATTCCCCCGATAGCATGTCCCCTCCCAGCCTTACTTTGTATTATTTTATTACTATTTTTTTTCTCGCACTTGTATATTGTAATTGCATAGGTTAATTGTGGTAAGTCCTGTCTAGCCTCGTCACTACTTCGCCGGGGTTAGGCCAGGCACTTACCAGCACATGGGGTCGGTTGTGCTGATGCTACACTTCTGTGCCTTTTGTGCATAGATCAGGAGGCAACTTATGGACCGCCGCAGCAGTTCTAGACCGGGAGCCGACCTTCAGTCTAGAGAATCTCAGGTAGCTTAGCCGACGTCCGCGGGCTCGGAGTCTCATCTATGTCACTTCAGTTTGTTTATTTGTATCGAGACAGACTCTTGTGTATTTTCTTTCAGACTGATGTTTTTAGTACTCGTTAGTAGTCCATGAGTAGTGACACCAGATACTGGGTAGAGGTGTATTTTTTTGAAACTTCCGCATTTTCATATCGCTTTTATTAAAACTAAAGTCTTCCGCACTTATTTAATTATTGTAGAATAATATGTTGTTGAGGGAGGATAAAGAAATGTTGTATTGTTTGGCTGGCCTAGCTACGTTAGTAGGCGCCATCACGACGCCCGATGGTGGGATAAATCCGGGTCGTGACAGTAAGTTTTGTAATTTTTCGAGAAGCAGGCCCGGGGCTCGAGTTTTGCTAGTTTCAAGATTTTTGATATATTTCGATTGTTTTCAATTGGGTGTTGTCCCATTGGTATATTGTGATGTATTTGCTCTGTTATTGGTTATGTTCGACGCGCGTGGAGGCCAAGTTGAGAGGCAAGGGCGTCGCGAGCGAGGAGTTTTACCGGTTCGAGGTGAGTAATGATTTTAAATGATGTCCTGAGGGTTTGAAACCCCGGATTGCACAACATACTGCTATGTTGAGATAAGAAACGCATTGCATGACGAGCGTGGGGTCATTCATTGTTGGGGATTGTGACTTGGTCCATTCCGGTTGATATTTTACCACGTATTTGATAAAGACTTGTTGTTTTTCACCATAATTTGGGCTTATTGCCATACTTGGGCTTCGTGCCAATTATTTGGAATCTTTTGTGAATTTCCATCACTATTTTTCCTCACTAATTGAAATATTATTTGAACTCAGTCCAATTGAATTATACTATTTCATGAACTCAGCTACATTTATACTCAACTTGAGATTTAAATGATATTTATAATGTTGTTTGAGCTGAGCACCATTGTTTTACTGATGCCCTAGGGGCTTATGATTATTTTCTTGACTGATTGAGGCTGAGGGCCATATGTGAGGATATGTTGAGTGATGTGAGGAGGCTTCCAGGCCTCGAGTGTTATGTGAGGAGGTTTCAGGCCTCGAGAGTGATATGTGAAGGATTTAAGGACTTATGATATTGCGCTTGGGCTGTAGGAGCCCCTCCGGAGTCTGTAAACACCCCCAGTGAGCGCAGGGTACCCAGGTGAGTTGGGAGTGGGCCCGAGAGGCCGATGTTGTGTTTTGTGAGTTGGGAGTGGGCCCGAGAGGCCGATGTTATGGTTTTGTGAGTTGGGAGTTAGCCCGAGAGGCTGATGTTGTGGTTTTGTGAGTTGGGAGTGAGACCGAGAGGCTGATGTTGTGTTTTGTGAGTTGGGAGTGAGCCCGAGAGGCTGATATTGTGTGTTGGTGAGTTGGGAGTGAGCCCGTGGGGCTAATACTGTATTGAAAATTTGATATTGAGCCCGAGGGGAAAGTTTCTGATTATCCCTTACTTGTTGAAATTAAGTGTCTTCACTGTTTTTAAAAGAGAATCATCTGTTACTTCACAGTTTTATTGCGTAACTAATTTTACTGTTTGAGATAAAAGGCTGGGTTATGTTCCAACTGAAGAAGACAATGCAAGGGAATAAGAATGATTATCAGCATGTAAAAAAAACTATAGCGTTATTTGTGCCCTTATGAGATTTCATGCTTTCAGTCATTATTTATTTTTATTACTCACTGAGTTGGAGTACTCACTTTACTCCCTGCACCTCGTGTGCAGATGCAGGTAATTGTTCACCCGGTAGCGGGTTTTGAGCTGATTGGAGATTTTGCCATCGTAGCTGAGCAAGGTGACCGTCAACGTTCGCGACACCGTATCTCTCCCTTTGATTTTAAATTCCATTATGTATATTACTGGTCTTACAATAGTGTTTAGATTCTTTAGATGCTCGTTACTTGTGACACCCCGATTTCGGGTTGAGTTGGGCTGGTTCCCAGTTTTATCATTTCCTTCCGCATTTATGGCAATGTACACTATGGTTTGACTCATTCGTGTTAAGTAACTGTTGAAAGAGGTTTTGATAATCTGTTGGTTGGCCTTGTCTTCATGAGAGGTGTCATCACAACCGGGTTGGGATTTTGGGTCGTGACAAGTTGGTATCAGAGCCTAGGTTACTAGGTCTCACGAGTCATGAGCAGGTTTAGTAGAGNTTCAGTAGTATATGTGCCTTGATGGCTTGTGATTTCCCCGATCGAGGGAGCGATATGTAATCTCCGTGAGTTTGATATTGGGCTAGTCTGGAGGACTTGAAGCCGGATCTTTGCTTATGGCTTGAGCACCAAGGTGCTGATTTTGTGAGCTGGTGTTATGAACTTATATGTTCAGTATTGTCCCTAATTGTGGGAATGGCGGCTGGATAGCTACGTAAGGAGTATGTTGGTACTGTGTAATATTTCTATATGACTAGGTAATGACGAAGAAGTCTGCAGGATAGTAGATGGACTGTTAAGTGATTCGATTCCTATTGTGGCTTGATGTGTAGTCCGAATTATGGGCACGTGAAGAATATTTTCGTATCTCCTAGTTGGGAAGTGAAGTACATTATGTGTGGCGATATGGGTTCAGACTCAGGAAGACTAAATGGTTGTGTTATGTGTATGATGGTGGAAAGTGTGTTGAAATACTAAATTGAGGCGAAGAAGGTGGTATATCTCCTGCGGAGTGTTCTTAAGTGATATGATACTTATGTGCATGTTAGAAGATCTCATGTGTAATTGAAGGGTACGTGTTAAAATTTAAAAATTCGGGTCGCTTAAGAGAGTGGACTCAACTGATGTGGGGATGAATGCAAGGTTTGTAGAGGATTTCAGTATCCGAGGATCTGTGTTTTCATAAACTAATAGATGATTTGATTTTAATCTCACTATAATATAGTGGCATCATTAGAGTAGAAGTATTATGGGTTATTAAATGTGTCCTGATAGATGGCTTCGAGCCAAATTAGAGAGGTTGCTGTTAATTAGTTGATTGCACGGTTATGTGCTATGTTGGTTCCTTTTTCGAGGTATGCTGGCGGATCAGTTCGGGTTGCAGAAATTGAGCCGAGGATGGCACGAGTAAAGCAAATTTTGACGAAGGTTACATGGTGCTTCGTATGTATGAGAAAATAATAGGATGTCTTGAGTTGTTGCTGATAAAGGATGTTTAGTGCATAGAGAAGGAAGATGTTCGTTTGTATCAGAATGAGATCATGTCCTGCGAGGTCGGGGTGCTAAGGAGGCACGGATGGTTATGTCTGTTTGATCAGGTAAATTGCGGTTGAATAAGAGTGAATGGCTTGCGAGAATGGTTTTAATGGGTTCAAGAGTCTGCGTACGTCAATTGAGAGTTCTAAAGTTGCATATGGGGTTAGGAACTGAGTTTCGTTAGAAGATGTCAAGACTTGTGGTATCCTATGTTAATTATGGTAATCTATGTATCCGCATCAAGAAGGTAAATGAAACAGAGTTAGATTCAGAGAGTTCTTCTGGGTAAGGTATTCAGGGATGTGGTGTTTCTGGAAATATTTGAGAGAGTAGTCAGC
>MU691607.1:58750-94601 GCA_026770625.1 Nicotiana glauca
GGGGAGCACCACCAGTTAAGCCGGAAAGCAATGCTACCGGTACACTAACCCTCCTCGGCTCGAGTTGTCCGCTCGGGTAAGCCAGGTCTAGAACAATAAATCCAGGTTTTAAACCTAGAAAAACAAAGCCTCATGCCGAATCCCTAGTAGGAACGTTTGTTTGCATCATGTGCATTTGACTTAGGAGATTCAACACAGGGGTTGGATCTGTCTAGGACAGGTATACCTGAAATGAAAAGGACTATCATGATGCATCTTACTTGTTACTTGTGCATTCATTTGCTTCGAGGTCGCATGTTGACCGGCTTTTTAAAATAATGATAGGAGAATTAAAAAAAAAAGGAAAAAAAATGAAAAGAAAAAAACGTTTTTGAAAAAAAAAAAGGGAATAATTTTTTTTTAGGTAAAATCAGGATTTGAAAATGATAACACAGAATTTTCTGTTTTCCTTTTTTGAAAAAAAATAGTTGATTTTATTTCCGCCAGGTCTGACCGAACTACGCGGGTCTGATTCTCACCGGATGTGAGATACGTAGGCAAACCTCATCGGTTTCGACCTCAATTTTTAAAAATCAAAAAAAAAAAAAAAAATTCTTTCACTTCCTTTTTCAGAAAAGTTTTTCCTTTAGATCCCAATTTTCAAAAAAATCCAAAAAATATTTTCCTTTACTTCCTTCTTTAAAATCTTTCCTTAGAAAATTCAAAAAAAAAATTATTTAAAAAAAAATGGTTCTTTCTTTCTAATGTCTTTCATACGAAAAAAGAAAAATCAATAAATATCAAAATCCAAAATATGGGTTTCCTTTATTCTGAAGTCTTTTTCAAAAAAAAAAAAAAACCAAAAAATATCAGAAACAAAAATCCAAAAAAAATGCTCTTTAGCTGTCTTTATTTTGTAAATATCCATAAAAACTTTGAAAATTTGAGTCCAAAAATATTTTCGCTTTCCTTTAGAAGTGCTTTTGTAAATAAATAAAAAAACTCAAAAATTCAAAATATTTTCTTAATAGTCCTTCTTTCGAAATTAAGAGGTAACATCCAAAATCCAAAAATATTTTCTTTCTTAGAAAAAGATAAAACAAATGAAAATTCAAACAAAATATTTTCTTTTTACTTCTAAAATTCCCAAAGTTCCAATCAAAAGAAAAGGAATTTTTAGAAGTCTTTTTTTCAAAAATAAAAATAGAGTCAAATTCAAAAATCCAAAAAAAGAAAATCCCTTTCTTCTTTTAAAGCATTTTTTTTAGAAAATTCTAAAAAGAAACAAAAATCCAAAAAAAAAAAAATTCCTTTATTCTTTTAAAGCATTTTTTTTTAAAAAATTCCAGAAAAAAAAGAGTTAGCTTATTTACCCGAACTACGCTGGTTTGATTCTCACCGAATGTGAGATACGTAGGCAACCCTCATCGGGTCCAACCTCCCTTTTGCAAATTTAGCCCAAAAATGTCAAGATTTTAATTTTGTCATAAATAAGTCGTGTGATGCCATTCTTGTTTAAAATAAGCCGAATGTCCCCAAAAGGGCGCCGGAAGGCTGCTTTTGCAAGAACAGCCACTCTGAGTCATTTTTAAATGGTTTGCGGCACAACCTTAAAATCTTCCTCCCAAAAGTGCTGAAAGGCCGTATCTGCAAAATCAAATCCCTTTTTTTTCTAAATAAAGAAAATTTTAGAAAAATAGCCACTTTTTTCTTTTTAGGTCAAAATAAATCATTAAAATACTCCTTAGATGTCTTTCATAAATAAAAAAAATATAAAAACATGCAAATTTTGAAAAATTGAGTCCGAAAATATTCCAAAAGTTCCAATAAAAAGAAAAGAAATTTTTAGAAGTCTTTCTTTCAAAAATAAAAATAAAAATAAAAATTAAAAATCAAAAAAAAAATTTTCTTTCTTCTTTTAAAAGTATTTCTTTCAAAAATTCAAAAAAAGAAAAAAAGTTAGTTTATTTACTCTATTCTCGATCTTCCCGAACTACGCAAGATCTGATTCATGCGGAGTCATGATACGTAGGCAATCCCCATCAGATTCGATCATATCCATAGAATTAATTGAGTGAAAGAAAAAAATAAAAAAAAAAAAGAGTGAAAATAAAAGATAATGCCAAAAAATAAACGAGCGGCAGAAAAAAAAAATCAAAAGTAAAAAAAAAAGAGAGCGAAAAAAAAGAGTGAAAAAAAAATTATTAAAAAAAATAAATAAAATAAAAGGAAAGAGGTACATACTGAAAGGACTGATGGTCGGAATGATTCGTGAAGCTGAGGAATGTGATCCGGCACTGAAGGCCATTGCAGCAATTGCCGAGACAGAAGGAAAGCCACAAAATGGCCGCCAAGCCCGAAAGTTCCCCATCAGACGGGAGTCTCGGTAGCCAGTCTTGCTATCCTTTCTGCATCCAGATTATATCAGGGTGTGATCCGGATATTTTACTTTATTGTCTTACTTTCCGACGTAAACCCTTCTTCTTCAAAATTAAAAAAAAAAATCAAATGAAATTAATATTTCATTGTTCAGGAATGTCTCTTTTCTTAATCTTGTCATTTTTCTTATTCTCTTTTCAGTTCTGTTAAATGCAGATTTCAATAACATGACATGCTTGCGGACTTTACGCCCGGATCCTGAAAATTGTCAGACCTCCAAGTAATGAATCAAGAGCCAGAATGCAAAGAGGACAAGTTTGAGGAAATAAGACAAAAAAGTTGGAACAGTTGAAGGAAAATTGGTTCCAGATTGGAAAGCTACATACATTGCAACAAGAGTACTGCCAAAAGAGTGCGTTGTACTTGGGACACATCGAAGGAAATGTTCCCAAAATAACTGTCAATGCAAATGCAGTGAAAAGGTACTATGTTGGATCCTCCATATAGTTCTAATGTTCTCCGGTTGGGATGACGAAGGCTTTCTTTCTCGCTACCTAAACACTATCAACCCTTTGCAAACCCTTTGAGCTGGTTACCATTCTTTGACTACCCTCTTTGGAACCTGAAAGTGTCATTAAAAAAAAAGGAAAAAAAAAGAAGAAGATAGAATTGAAAAATGAAAAATGAAGTAGAAGAAAAAGAAAAATACAAAAAAAAAAAGAAAAAGAGAAGGAAGAAAAGACAAAGAAAATGAAATAAAAAAAAGAGAGGAAAAGGAAAGGAAAAAGAAAGAGAAAAAGAAAAAGAAGCAAAACAGAAAAACAAAAGAAAAACAAAAACGTAGTTTCCTGAACTACGTTCGACTTGATTCCGGAAGGATACGTAGGCAGCCTCTCTCTGGGGTTCAGTCGCACCGAATAAAATCCCAATTCCCCCAAAAAAATTGAAACTGGGGCAGATGATATAATGGTTCGGCCATGAGACCGCCAAAAAGGTTCCAAAGTTGTAATTCAATCCAAATTCTTTTTAACCCAAACCTTGTTCAAGTCCTTATGATCAATCGGCAAATAGGTTCAAAATGGGAGGATGGAGTTATTTGGATTTGATACAACAAAATGAGAGGAATAAAATGAGAGAGTCTTATTATTGAAAACCCACCCGGGCACCGTAAGGCGATGGTAAGCAGAGAAATGAGAATGAGATAGCCTTGTTAGTGAAAACTCGCAAAGAGCACTATAAGGCGATGGTGAGCAGAGAAATGAGAATGAGAGAGCCTTGTTAGTGAAAACTCGCAAAGAGAACTATAAGGCGATGGTGAGAAAAGAAATGAGAGAGTTCAACTTGTGAAAACCCGAGAAGGGCGCTCGTGATCGAAAAGAAGATGCTCATAACCATTAGCATCAACAGAGTCCTGGCGAGGTTCCTCGGTTTCAAGGCAAAGTTGTGATGAATTTCTGAGAGTCGGATGGTTTACACAGATCAGGCATCCAGTGCAAAAGGCATGTCATTCTCATTGAAGTCCGCATGTACTCCAGATAAGTCCTTTTTTCCTTTCCCCGAAAGGGCCACATCTTGTTTAAACTTATTCTCCATTCCCTTGTTTAGTTTCTTTGAATCCCTTTCGGTCTAACTCTGTTCCAAAACTAAGACAAAGAAAGGAGGGTAAGACTGATTTACAGGGTTCTCATTTGGTGCGAGCTAATATGCAAAAAGATACCCTGCCTCAGCAGGTACATCAAGTCGACCTCGGCTGGCCACGGTGGCCGATGCTTCAAAATCAAAACTCTTGGAAGGAAAAAATCAAATTGAAGCGCCTAAAGGCAATTGAAATTAAAAAGGTCAAGTCCCACGTGGCTAACCGTCTCGGCAAAGGTTTGAAAGGCCAATGTGTCCCAAATGCTCTGAAGCTAAAGTTGGAAGAAAGAAGCAAGAAATAAAAGGCATGTGAAGGCGAAATAAAGTTGGAAAAGGTAAGTGCCATGCAACTAGCCGCTTTAGCAAGTTTGAGGATCCAAAAGTTCCATAATGCTCCGAAAAAAAAAGAAAAAAAAGAAAAAAAAGAAAAAAAAGAAAAAAAAAGAAAAAAAAAGAAAAAAAAGAAAAAAAAGAAAAAAGAAAAAAGAAAAAAGAAAAAAGAAAAGGAGAATCAGAAAGGAAAGGCCTACGAAGGCGAAGGTTGAGTTCCACCGACCAACCATCATGGTAAAATCTGGAAAAAAAAACAGAGGTTCTCAGGGCCTGAAATGAAATTGGTCCCCAGGAAACGAGCAGTTGCAATTGAGATCTTCATTAAAGAAGCTGGGCCGGTATCAAAACAATCAAGGCCACAAAATTAAACACCGTTTCATACTAACAATTGTTCTTTGTTTGAAAACAGAAAATGGGTGCAATCCAAAAGCAACCATACAAGAAACAGGTGCAACCTAGAAGAGAAAAAGAATGCGCAAGCGCTAAAACAGCTTTGTAGCAGGGAATCAACCAAAAGAGAAGTTTCTCCTCTAATTCTTTCATGCGTTTTGCTAAATAAAGGAAGAAAATAAAAATAAAAATAGAGAAGAATGATGAAAGAAGAAAATAAAAGAAAGTGAAAATCCCAAAAAATAAAAATAAAAATGAAATAATAATAATAATAATAATAATAATAATAATAAAGAAAATCATCATGGTAGCATAGGGTCCCATTCTTCAGATAATCCCGGCATAACCCGTAGATCTCCTTGACATAACCCAAAGAGCTTTTTCTTTCCAAATCCCGGCTAAAAAATCGAGGATCTCCCTGGCATAACACAAGGAACTTTTTTCTTCCAAATCCCGGCCAAAAAACCGAGGATCTCCCTGGCATGACCCAAGGAGCTTTTTCTTTCCAAAATCTCGGCCAAAAAACCGAGGATCTCCTTGGCATAACCCAATGAGCCTTTTCTTTCCAAATCCCGGCCAAAAAACCGAGGATCTCCCTGGCATAACCCAAGGAGCTTTTTCTTTCCAAATCCTGGCAAAAAAACCGAGGATCTCCCTGGCATAACTCAAGGAGCTTGTTCTTTCCAAATCCCGACCAAAAACCGAGGATCTCCCTGGCATAACCCAAGGAGCTTTTTCCTTTCAAATCCCGGCCAAAAAATCGAGGATCTCCCTGGCATAACCCAAGGAGCTTTTTTCTTTCCAAATCCCGGCCAAAAAAAATCGAGGATCTCCCTGGCATAACCCAAGGAGCTTTTTCTTTCCAAATCCCGGCTAAAAACCGAGGATCTCCCTGGCATAACCCAAGGGGCTTGTTCTTTCCAAATTCCGGCCAAAAAACCTAGGATCTCCCTGGCATAACCCAAGGAGCTTGTTCTTTCCAAATCCCGGTCAAAAAATTTAGGATCTCCCTGGCATAACCCAAGGAACTTTTTTCTTTCCAAATCCCGGCCAAAAAACCGAGGATCTCCCTGGCATAACCCAAGGAGCTTTTTCTTTTCAAATCCCGACATAAAAAAAAACCGAGGATCTCCCTGCATAACCCAAGGAGCTTGTTCTTTCCAAATACCGGCCAAAAAACCGAGGATCTCCCTGGCATAAGGAGCTTGTTCTTTCCAAATCCTGGCCAAAAAATCGAGGATCTCCCTGGCATAACCCAAGGAGCTTTTTCTTTTCAAATCTCGGCCAAAAAACCGAGGATCTCCCTGGCATAAGGAGCTTGTTCTTTCCAAATCCTGGCCAAAAAATCGAGGATCTCCCTGGCATAACCCAAGGAGCTTTTTCTTTTCAAATCTCGGCCAAAAAACCGAGGATCTCCCTGGCATAAACCAAAGAGATTTTTCTTTCCAAATCCCGACCAAAAAATCGAGGATCTCCATGGCATAACCCAAAAAGCTTTTTCTTTCCGTCCTGGCATAACCCGGGACCTCTTTTTTCTTTTTCCGGCATATCCCGATCATTTTCCAACATAACCTGGGTTCATTCACAAGGATATACAATCCTGATTTAATCGCTTGGATAGGTGTCACAACTAACTCACGAAATTTTCCTAGTGAAAATTGGGGCAGAAAATTTCGTTCGTTCGTTTGTTTGTTCTGGTATCTTAAGCAGGTTGAATTCAAGACATAGGGTTCGAGATGACCAAAAGAATGAGTCTCAATCCAAAATAAAAAAAAGAAGACAAGAAAAAGAAGTGAACTCAAAATGCAGAAGCGGAGAAAGATGCGGACTGCTCAAGATACAATTGAAGTCACAAGCTTCGCATACTCCGCCTTGACCCAAAATTGAAGAAAGAACCAACTCCCATAGCTAACAAGCATCAAGATTCAGACCAGATTCCGCATGAAGAACCAACCAAGACTCAAGATCAAGCTTCAAAAGACTCATAGATAGGAATCTTGTAACTCGTATCTGATAGGCTTAGTTAGTCTTTTTTATTTTGATTCTGATGTAATAACGGGACCGCAGACCGGAACCTCGACAGAACGACACCTCGCTCGGCTTTCAAACTCGACACTCCATCGCCTCATTCACTTCTGAACTACACCTGACCTGATTCCCTTATAACCCGGGATATGTAGGCCATCCAAAGCCAGGACTCGGTTGTGCCTTTTCTTTATTTTTTCTTCCTCTTTTGAATAACAATATGGTCAAAAATTAGTCACATGATTCACTTTATCTTTGCCCGAAAACTCTTCATATTTCCGAGCAAAGAGGGGCAGCTGTTAAAACCTAGTTTTTGACCATATTTGAATTTTTATCTCACTAATATCTCATTCACCCATTTTTTCCACTTTCCCTTGTCCCACCCCATTATCTTTTGTCCCCCACTTTTTCTTGTCCCCTCTCACTTTATCCCTTTCCCAACTCCCCACGTTACACTCTACAAACACACATAAAATAATAGATAAAAGAGGGATGAAGACAAAAAGTGGTGGAGTGCTTTCACTTTTTCTTGTCTTTTCTTTCAAATGGACGTTCCATTTTCAGTCATGGGAACCACCTGGAATCCATCTCCCAACAGCTTTTCTGGACCCTATTTCAGCCAAAAAAAACCATCCAAACTTCAGCCATGAAAGCTCATCCATAAACCTCCATTGCAATAACCTGAAAACAACTCCAAAAAGCAGCCAAACCAGTTGCGAAATTGCTGAAAAAACCAGTCCGAAAATTTCAGAAAAGTAATCCCAAAATCACGCTAAAAAATCAACTAAAAATCAGCTGTGAAACCAACTGAAAATCAGCTACAAAACCATCTGAAAACTGTCTCAAACTAGCCCAAAAACGCAGCCACGCAGCTGCAAAATAATTCCAGAATCCTCCATTAATTCCATTGAAGTCTTGAGCTCGAGGTCGTCACCGACGAGGTTCCGTTCAAGGTCGACGACGTTGGTTTCACATTCCATTTACTTCATGGACAATTTGATGTAACCAACTTCTTGTTTAATACAAAGGAACCAATTATTGAGGTCCGTTCTCTCTCCCCCGTTCTTCCTTTTTTTTCTTCTTCTGATTTTTGCTCATATAAATGGCATGGATTGATAAATTTGGGATTGAAGTGTGTAAACGTATATTTTGAGTTATTTGCTGAAATTTTTGGTTTCTTATATCATAGAGAATGCAGTTGCTTTTGTATAAATTTGTGGTTTGATCTATTATGTGCTTGTTAATTATTTCGGTTAGTAACTCTTGATCATGGAGGTATGTTTTTGGGGTGACAATTTTATAGCCTTTGTCCATTTAAGCTTTCAAATGCACACTGCCTGTTTAGCTCATGTAAGCTCATGAAGTTTGTTTCCAAATTGCTAAAAATAATATTTTTAAAATGGCTGATAGAGTTAATTTGTTGAATGATTATGTAGTACACTAGTGAGATTTTCGGTATTATCGGATATCATCTCAATATTAGAATTTGAGATGCATTGGCATTGCTGTCCATAACAAATGCTTCTGCCTTACGTTTTTTTATTTTTTTTTTAGATTATTGTGTAAGTGATTCTTATAATTCTAATAGCTGAGCCACACACATCTTATCCACAATAAATTTTATAATTTATAGCATCACAATAATTTTAAAGTAGTTTAGGAAAATAACTTATGAACATCCGTAGTTTGCTTTAGTTAAGTACAATACTTTAAAAATAATTTGAGGTGCGCCACGCCAAATAAAAATGCGAACTGCGGGGCCCTCATGAATGTATATATTAAAATACTTAGATTTCGGGATGAGCCGTTTAACAAAATTTCACGGCTTTTCCCAAAATAATAACGCGCCAGTATCTTTAGGTGCGCTTTTAATACTTTATTTTTCTTAAATTCGGGTGCACATTTATGTGACCCAAATCCAAATCTCAACGGAGTCGAAATATGTCAATAATCACGGGTACATTGATGTGACGTGGTTCGAGATGTGTTTTCACGATGTTGCAATTCTTCTTAAAATAATAATAAAGCGGTAAATAATCTTTAAAATTGCACTATAGGATAACGTGTATTAAAATCAGATATTAAGCCATTTATAACAGTTTAAGCGATCATGCTAGAACCACGGGATTCGGGGGTGCCTAATACCTTCCCTCGGGTCAACAGAATTCCTTACTTAGAATTTTTAGTTCGCAGACTTCATTTGGAAAGTCGAATATTTTCCTCGAATTGGGATTCAAGATAAACCGGTGACTTGGGACACCAAAAGCCAAACCTTTTCCAAGTGGCGACTCTGAAATAAAGAAATAATCTCATTTCGAATAATGTCACTTAAATTAGAAAAACTACCTTATACATTTATCCTCCGGGGTAGGTGCGTAAAAGGGAGGTGTGACAGATGCAAATGCCCTACTTTGATTTCTGTTTTAAAAAAGAAAAATTTACACTGTTGCTCACTATTTAAGAGTATTCTCATAAATAATACTCTCAAAAATTTCATCTTTTGCCTATCCTTAAAAATTCTCCCATTTCTTTTAAAAATAATAGATGTGTTAACTATTTTAGATTTTAATTTTAAATTTAAATTTGATAGTTTTACAAAATTTATCACATCCCTAAAAATCTTCAAAATTCAGAACTAACTTTTTTATTTTTTGCATAAAATTTTCGCCATTTGCCTATCCCTAAAAAAGTCGCCTATATGTAGTTATACCTTCTTCCTTTGTTACACTCCACCATCTTTCTAGTCTTTACACCGCCATAAAGAAATTTGGAAGATCAAATTAATATAATAAAATATAACACTAATATACTAGGATACTATTATAACTCATACACTATTAAATACCATTTTTGACTGTGTATATAATATACTAGAATACTAATTTTATTTATATACTATTATTTAGAACACCATCTGCTTTCGTAATAAAACATAACAGATTCCTATCCGCCGTAGGCATAGCATTGGTGACTTTTCTTTTAAGGTATTGGTGAACCCCAATGGGTATTCAATAAGGACTAATTTGTATATTTCTTTTATATATATATATACACACACACATTTTTAAGCGCCGATAAGAATCTGTTATGCTTTAATACGAAAGCATATGACGTATTCCATGCAACACGATTAGATCGGGAGGGAGGAAACCTAAAACTAAGGGAAGTCTATATATATATATATATATAGACTCATACATTTTTAAGCGCGGATATGAATTTGTTATGCTTTCATACGAAAGCATATGGCGTATTCCATGCAGCACGATAAGATCGAGAAGGAGGAAACCTGAAACTAAGGGAAGGCGACTTGCAAAGATGTTTTAGTGTTGAGGTATCAGATTTCACATGCATAGTTCCTTCTCTATGGAGCACGCTTCTTATAATGTGTTTCAGGGGCACGAACTGCAGTGTTTATGAAGCACGTTACAAGAACGGAAGCGTCAAAAAGTAGAACATAGTGATAGTTATAACATAAATCACGTTGTTATGTATCTTGCTCCTAATGGAGTAGGAACTTTATTGTTCCTACATCCGAATGAAGAAGGAGGTGATATGTACCTATCAACAACTGAAAAAATAAATTGTCTTCTTATGACCTCCGGTGGGAATGAGGCGGCAAGTTGAAATTACACCTTTTCAGTAAAAAAGGCATGTCGGGTGCTACTAGCTGATCAGAGTGCGGTTGATGGTTGATTCGGAATATGAGACTCAATTTTATTTTACAATATTATGTATATACAAGTAAAAAAACTTGGATGATGTACTTGAAGATTAACTGTAGACTTTATGAATATTCTTTGTCAGTTAGCCTAGGGACTTGCAATATCTCAACTTGACCAACTATTTACTAATCATATATTCGATATTCACCTACAATGCAACTTGATCTATGACATTGGGTTGAAGATTAGGTCCTTAAAATTATTAAAATATTTATAGTAAAAATATAGATGAAGAGGTAAATAAATGATTGAGTAGCTCATTTATGAATCTCTCGAAGCAAAGCATAAAACTGTCTTTAATCAAAAGAAGTATGAAGAGGAAAAAGAAAAGGACTGTGACAAAAATATTGAAAAGGGTAAAAGAGATGAGGGAGAAACTTTGACCTATTAAGACTCTTTCTTCAGTTGTTGTGCTTTTTCTAATTTATCTCACTTCTTTTTCTTTCCCGTGGATGAGTTCATAAATGGTGTTAAGAGGTATTCAAATACTTATAAACGTGTAAATTGACCTTAAATGATTTTATGGGATTTGAGAGAACTATCTGAAATTTGATAAGTCTTTTGAGGGCTTTTAAACCTCAAAAGAAAAAGTAATAGAAAAGAGACACTGCTTTTGAGTGAAGCAGGTTAGCTTATCTTACTTAAGCCATCATCGACCGTAAGCCCTAATGGACTAACTTGTTTATGTGACATTCGCTTATCCACCAGTCATTGCCGCTAAACCTCCGAAGAAGTAATGAAAAAGAGACATTGTTGTTTATGTAACATCCACTGATCGTCGTAGTCGTTAAACCTCAGAAGAAGTAATGAAAATGAGAGATATTGCTTTTGAGTGAAGCTAGTCAGCTTATCTTACTTAAGCCATCATCGACCATAAGTCCTAATGGTAAATGAGAATGCCCTCCTATTTCTTTTTCTTATATCATTTCTTTATTTTTTTAGCCAATTTAGGTAATAATGACCTCCACCTCAAAGTTCACCTGAAAATATAAATGTTGACTATGAGCAACTATAAGAAGATTATGATATAGATGATAACATTGATTCACCTAATAACTTTGAACCACCACCTACATTTGGTGCTACTAGTCAAACTAATAGGGGTAACGGTAGTATGGGTAGGTCTCCTCGCTCTATTAAGAGGAAACGAAGATTAGGAAGTGAGTGTGGGATTTTTTACTAGACTGGAAAAGATGTAATATTTACCAAGAAGTTTCATGTCACGACCCAAGTTCTCCCTCCATGAACTGTTGTGACGACACCTAATCTCTACGACTAGGTAAGCCTAACAATTTGCGGAAAATAAATTAAAGATACAAAACTAACAGTTAACAGGTAAATATAATAAAAGAGTTTAAAATGCCGCTCGACATATACAATAATAACACTCTTGAACTGAACATAACACTCCCAAAACCCGAAATCTCATGAATCGCAAGCTGAAAAAGTACATAGTTTTCTAACTCCAAAAGTCTAAACGAAGAAAAATACAAGAAGTCTATAACTGAAGGGAGAATAGAAAGGGACTTATAGGTTTGCGGACGCGGCATATATACCTTGAAGTATCTCGATCGCCTTGCCCCACGGAGAGTATGGCTGAGCAGAAGAACCTGGATCTGCACGTTAAAAACATGTGCAAGAAAGGGCATGAGTACACCACGGCGGTACTCAGTTCTGCCAAGCCTAACCTCGATCGAGTAGTGACGAGATCAGATCAAGGCCCTGCTGGTTATATATATAACAAGGTAAAACAGTATGGGATATGGCAGTGTATTTAAAATACGAACAGTCAATGAAAAATGAAATCAGAGAAAGAAATAACTCAGTACACAGAGATAACAACAGTGGATCTCCCAGGATAACGTCCCGTAGTCCCAAACGTAAATGTATAAAGGATCTTCCGGGATATCGTCTCGTAGTCCAAATTGTAAATGTGCAGGGGGGATCTCCCGAAATACCGTTCCATAGTCCCAAAGTAAATATCCAGTACATGGGGATCTCCCAGAATACTGTCCCGTAGTCCCAAATATAAATATGCAGGGGGATCTCCCGGAATACCGTTTCGTAGTCCCAAAGTAAACATGGAGGGGGATCTCCTGAAATACTGTTCCATAGTCCTAAAGTAAATATACAACCAAATCAATATACAAAACAATCTCAAGAAGGAAATCTACAGTTCTATTCAAGTTCGTATCAAATAACCAGGTAATTTATACCCTAAACATGCTACACAGAATCCAAGTAAGCAGTTAAAGTAGATAAGACAGTTAAGTCACGTAAGCATGCTTTTCTAAGCTAAACAGGAGGCTTCATATACTAGTATTGCCCAATTAAAGGAAAACATAGATATTTACTCAATGAAAACAGGGTTTTTCAACAATTAGAACGTATACACACTCGTCATCTCACGTATACGACATTTATATAACAATAGTACCAAAATCCTAAGGGGAGTTCCCCCACACAAGGTTTGACAAGCAACTTACCTCGAACCAAGCTTAAAATCTATCCGAGGATGAATGTTTCTATGGGGGAAAGGATGTTACATCTCGCATTTTCGTAAGTTAAAGTTTTATCTTCAGTTAATCGACGTAGACTCGGGGATGAGATTTTCTTGAGGTTAACATATTTGTGCTACTTATAACAAGCAATAAGTAAGTGCCATAGAGGGTAAATTATACACGAATTAAAGAAAATGAGTTTCATTGAAGGTGGTCGATTTGGAATAAAATACTGTCTGAGCTATAATACCCGATATTTATGAACTACATACAAGGTAGCATATGATCATGATAGTATGATGTATAAAATATATTAAAAATAAATAGTATTTTAAGTAATTTAAGATAATTCTTAATTATGGGGGTAATTGATCAATTATCGGGTAACAATATATTACTTAATTAATTAATTAGTTATAAGATAAGATTAAACCCCTCACCCCACATAGAAGCAAGCCACTACAAAGACATATGACTCTTAGACATATTGTCTTAGGTGGCCACATGTCACGACCCAAATTTTTTACCCTCGGGAGTCGTGATGGCGCCTACTCGTAAAAGCTAGGCAAGCCACGAAATAACTAATGTTCAATCTCTTTCATTTTTAATCCTTTTTAACTAATTGAATTAACAAATGATCAATAGGTAAATAATAACGAAAGGTGAAATTAAGCGGAAGACTTAGATTAATATAATGCCAAAATAGTACGCAAATGCCAACATATGTCTCTACCCAGAAATCAGTGTTACAACATTCACGGACTGTCTATGAATATTCATACAAAGGTCTGAAAAAAGGATACAGTCTGTCTCGGATACAAGTGATAACAGAACATGATAATATATAGAAGAGAACATCGAGCCTGCGGACGCCTGCAGGACTACCTCGGGATCTTTGTGGGCTGAAGACTGGCTCCTCCAACTGCCACTACCCAAATGTTGTTCCGGTATCTGCATAGAGTGCAAAGTGTAGCATCAGTACTGCCGACCCCATGTGCTGGTAAGTGACTGGCCTAACCCCGGCGAGGTAGTGACAAGGCTGGGACCAGACTCCAGATAAACCTGTGTAGTTATATAATATATGGCGGAAAATAAACAAGAACAAGCAGTTTAAATGGAAGGGGGTACATGCTTCGGGGAACATACCAAATCTAACAAAAACTTAATAAAATATGAAAGGACAATTCAATATCTACAACAATACAATAACAATATTGTTGCGGCGCGCAACCCGATCCATTATCATTTGACATTGTTGCGGCATGCAACCCGATCCACAAATATAACTGTTGCGGCGTGCAACCCGATCCAATATAATATCTGTTGCGGCGTGCAACCCGATCCAATATAATATCTGTTGCAGCGTGCAACCCGATCCAATATAATATCTGTTGCGGCGTGCAACCCGATCCATATATAATATTATTGCGGCATGCAACCCGATCCATATATAATATTGTTGCGACGTGCAACCCGATCCATATATATATAATAAAAATGTTGTGGCGCGCAAACCGTTCCAAATATACAGTCAACAATAATCATAACAACAGTCCCGGCAAGGGATCACTAACGAACCACACTATCCCGGCAAGGGAATCGACAAAATAAAATAAGTACGTCCCAACTAGGGAGAAACAGCTATAACCAAATCTAAATCCAACATCTAACTACCTGAACTATAACTCGACTTGTTACAACATCTAACTATCTCAACTATAATCAAACTTGTTACAATACTTGACTACCTCTGCTATAACCAAACTCGTTAATACACCTAACTACTTCAACTATAACCATAATCCCTACCCAACACAAAGAATCATCAACCTAAGCATCTGAAATGCTAAATTAAGAACACAATGCAAGGGAAGCACAACTCAACACTAGCCCGGCAAATGGGCAACACAATGATCTCTTCTCTTTCTCATTTTTACTTCACAATTCACTTCACAACTTGAGCCAATGATCTAGAGTTTTAATTATCACTTATACTTCCACAATTCATTATACAAATGGAGCCAACGTTCTACAATGTTTATAGGTCACAATTCCTTCCACAACTTTACACAACAAATGAAATCTTCACCAAGGCATGAATAATACAATGAAATCATGAAAATCACAATATAAAACTCACGGTCATACTTGACACCAACGTATAGATACTCGTCACCATGCCTATACGTCGTACTCAACAAGAAGCAAATAGCAAATAGGGCACAACTCCTAATCCCTCAAGCTAAGGTTAGACCGAACACTTATCTCGAACTTCCACGGCCAACTCAAGACTTGAACACCGCTTTCCCTTTTGAATTTAGCTTCAATTCAATTGTATCTAGACATAATCGACTTAATAACATCAATAAACGCTAAACAATCCAATTCCAATGCTTATTTATAACTTTCTAATCATTCTTCCCAAAAATACAAAAATTGACCCCGGGCCCGCTTGGTCAAAACACGAGGTTCGGACCAAAATCTGATCACCCATTCACCCACGAGCCCGAATATATAATTTATTTTGAAATTCGACCCCAAAACGAGGTCAAATTCCCAAATAATCAAAAATCCCTAACTCTACTCAAATACCTAATTTTCTACCCTTATTCACATGATTTAAGACTAAAAATCTAATGGGTGTTAATGGAAATTGAAGAAAATGAGTCTAAGATTACATACCTATGAACTTGTGGTGAAATCCTCTTTCAAAAATTTCCCAATTTGGAGTTAAGATGAAGAAGTTATGAAATTTTGAATAAATCCCAAAATGGCTACTGTTTTAAGTGCTGGGCGACAGTGTTCATCACGTTCGCGAGAACACTATCGCGATCGCGAAGGGCTGCCAGTAAGTGGACTTACACGGTCGCGAATCCTACCATGCATCCGCGAAGGGTTGTCCGCCCTGACCTTCGCGTTCACGGACAAGTGTACGCGTTTGCGTAGAAGGACGACTATATCCTAGCCCACCTCTAATTTTACACTACGCGTTCGCGTCACACAAGTCGCGTTCGCAATGAGCAATCCCCCAGTGCTTTTACCTTACGCGATCGCGATGAACAACAGGCCTGATCACCTGTATCAGAAATTCTGCAACTTTTTCTTAAGTCTAAAACGTCCTGAATCATATCCGAAACACACCCGAGCCCTCGGGGCTCCTAACCAAACACACGTACTAACTCAACAACATCATACAAATTTATCCGTGCGATCAAATCACTAAATAACCTTAATAACAACGAATTAATCCTCAAAATCAAAGAACTTTTCTCAAACTTCATCAAATATCAACTTTAGCAATTTAGGTCCGAATCACGCCAAATGATATTCGTTTTTCATAAAATTTCATAGAAATATCTTAAATCATATATAAGACCTATACCAGGCACCGGAACCAAAATACAGGCCTGATATTAACCTGTTCTAATTAAATTTCATTTCGAATTTCCTTAAATAATTTCAGAAAATAATTTCCTTCAAAAATTTATTTCTCGGGCTTGGGACCTCGGAATTCGATTTCGGGCATACGCCCAGGTCCCATATTTTTCTACGGACTCTCCGGGACTGTCAAATCACGAGTCCAATTCTGTTTACTCAAAACATTGACCAAAGTCAAATTAACTTATTTTATAGCCAACTTTTATCATTTTTCACATATTTTCATAGTTAAGCTTTCCGGCTACGTGCCCGGTGCGAACATAAATCGAGGTGATGATAAATACAGTTTTCAAGGCCTCAGAATCTCAGAATTTATTTTAAAAACAAGTGATGACCTTTTGGGTCATCACAATCTCCACCTCTAAAAAAATCGTTCGTCCTCGAATGGACATAAGAAGGAAGTACCTGAGTCGGGAAAAAGATGGGGATAACGGCTCCGCATATCGGACTCGGACTCCCAGGTCGATGCCTTAGCAGGCTGACCTCTCCACTGAACATGAATAGAAGGAATACTCTTCGACCTCAACTGGCGAACCTGCCGGTCTAGATTAGCCACCGGCTCCTCCTTGTAAGACAAGTCCTTGTCCAACTGGACAGTGCTGAAATATAACACGTGGGATGGATCGCCGTGATACTTCCGAAGCATGGACACATGAAACACTGGATGCACAGATTAAAAGCTCGGCAGCAATGCAAGTCTACAAGCCACCTACTCCACTCCATCAAGAATCTCAAATGGACCAATGAACCTAGGGCTAAGCTTGCCCTTCTTCCCGAACCTCATCACGCCCTTCATAGGCAACATTCGAAGCAATACCCACTCACCGACCATGAAAGCCAAATCTCGAACCTTGCGGTCGACATAGCTCTTTTGCCTGAACTGAGCTGTACGAAGCCTATCTTGAATAATCCTGACCTTGTCCAAGGCCTCCTGAACCAGATCTGTACCCAACAACCGATCCTCCCACGGCTCAAACCATCCAACCAGAGACCGACACCGTCTACCATATAAAGCCTCATAAGGAGCTATCTTGGTACTCGACTGTAGTTGTTGTTGTAGGCAAATTCTGCTAAAGGCAAAAACTGATCCCACGAGCCTTCAAAGTCAATGACACAAGCTCGGAGCATATCCTCCAATATCTAAATAGTCCGCTCGGACTGTCCATCTGTCTGGGGATGAAATGATGTGCTCAACTCAACCCGCGTGCCCAACTATTGCTGAACTGCTCTCCAGAAACGCGAGGTAAATTGCATACCTCGGTCCGAAATGATAGACACGGGCATACCATGAAGGCAAACAATTTCCCGAATATAGATCTCAACTAACCTCTCAGAAAAATAGGAGACTGCCACAGGAGCGAAATGTGCTGACTTGGTCGGCCTATCAACAATGACCCACATTGTGTCGTACTTCTTCCGAGTCTGCGGGAGCCCAATAAAAAAGTCTATAGTGATCCGCTCCCAATTCCACTCGGAAGCTCAATCCTCTGAAATAAACCACCAGGCCTTTGATGCTCGCACTTGACCTGTTAACAATTCAAACAATTAGCCACATATGCTACCATATCCTTCTTTATTCTCCGCCACCAATAATGCTGCCACAAATCCTGATACATCTTTGCGGTACCCGGATGAATAGAGTACCGGGAGCTCTGGGCCTCCTATAAAATCAACTCTCGGAGCCCATCCACACTGGGCACACAAACTCGACCCTGCAATCTCAATACTCCATCATCATCTAAGGTAACCTGCTTGGCACTTCTGCATTGCACCGTGTCTCTAAGGACACACAAATGGGGATCTTCATACTGCCGAGCACGGATACGCTCCAATAATGAAGAACGAGTGACCGTGCAAGCTAACACACAACTGGGCTCAGAGACATCCAGTCTCATGAACTGATTGGCTAAAGACTGAACACCCAAAGCAAGCGTCTCTTACCGACCAGAATATAAGCAAGACTGCCCATACTGGCTGACTTCCTACTCAAAGCATAGGCCACCACATTGGCCTTTCCCGAATGATATAAAATGGTGATATCATAATCTGTCAACAACTCCAACCATCTCCTCTGCCTCAAATTCAACTCTTTTTGCTTGAACAAATACTGAAGACTCTTGTGATCCATGAACACCTCGCATGCCACGCCATATATATAATGCCTCCAAATCTTCAATGCGTGAACTATGGCTGCCAACTCCAAATCATGAACCGGATAGTTCTTCTCATGAATCTTCAACTGCCGCGAGGCATAGGCAATGACCTTGCCATCCTGTATCAACACTACACCAAGCCCAATACGGGAAGCATCACAATATACTATATAAGGCCCTGAACCTATGGGAAAAACCAACACTGATGCCGTAGTTAGAGCTATCTTGAGCTTTTGAAAACTCGCCTCACACTCATTCAACCATCTGAACTCGGCACCCTTCTGGGTCAACCTGGTCATCGGGGCTGCAATAGATGAAAACCCCTCCACAAACCAACGATAGTAGCCTACCAATCCTAAGAAACTCTGAATCTCTGTAGCTAATGCTGGTCTAGGCCAGTTCTTGACTGCCTCAATCTTTTTCGGATCAACCTGAATAACTTCTGCTGACACAACATGACCTAGAAATGCAACTGAACTCAGCCAGAACTCACACTTCGAGAACTTCGTATATAACTGACTATCTCTCAGGGTCTGAAGAACCACTCTAAGGTGCTGCTCGTGCTCCTCCTAGCTGTGGGAATATATTAATATATCATCAATGAAGACTATCACGAACGAATCCAAATAAGGCCTGAACACTCGGTTTATCAAATCCATAAAAGCTGCTGGGGTATTTGTCAACCCGAATGACATAACCAAGAACCCATAATGCCCGTACCGAGTGTGGAAAGCTGTCTTAGGGACATCGGATTCCCTAATCCTTAACTAATGGTAGCCAGTTCTCAAGTCAATCGTTGAAAGTACCTTGGCGCCCTGAAGCTGATCGAACAAACCATCAATCCTCGGCATCGGATACTTATTCTTGATTGTTACCTTGTTCAATTGCTGGTAATCAATACACATTCTTATTGACCCATCCTTCTTCTTGCAAACAACATCGGCGCACCCCAAGGCGAAACACTGGGCCTAATGAAACCCTTCTCAAGCAAATACTGCAACTGTTCCTTTAACTCTTTCAACTCAGGTGGGGCCATACGATATGGCGGGATAGAAATGGGCTGAGTGCCCGGAGCCACATCAATGCAAAAATCAATATCCCTGTCAGGCGGCATGCCCGGCAAGTCTGAAGGGAATACCTCAGGAAACTCACGAACAACGGGCACTGAATCAATAGAGGGAACCTCAGCACTAGAATCACGAACATATGCCAAATAGTCCAAACACCCCTTCTCGACCATACATCGAGCCTTTACATATTTGATAACACTGCGAGTAGAATGACCAGGAGTCTCTTTCCACTCTAAATGAGGCAAATCCGGTAAGGCCAAAGTCATAGTTTTGGCATGACAGTCCAAGATAGCGTGGTAAGATAATAACCAGTCCATCCCCAATATTACACCGAAATTATCCATGTCCAGAAAAAGCAAATCTATACGAGTCTCAAGACCTACAATAACCTCTATACATGAACAATGGATGCGATCTACCACAATAGAATCACCTACCGGTGTAGACACATAAACATGGGCACTCAAGGAATCACTAGGCATGACCAGATATGGCATAAAATAAAACCGAAGCTTCTCTACCACAAACCAGAACAGTACCTGCACCTCTACCTCTAGCATCTCTACCTCTACCTCTAATACCTCTCTTTGAGTGATGTGGAGAAACTTCTCCAGAAATAGCTACATGAACTGATCCCAAGTCAAAGCTACCGATCCAGCTGGTCTAGCCAAGCAATAATCTCTCCACCAAGTCTTGGCAGATCCAGACAAGCGAAAAGTAGCAAAATCAACCCTATTGGTCTCAACTATCCCCATGTTTCTGAGAACCTCATGACAGTTGTCTAGAAAATTTTGGGGATCTTCAGAAGATGCACTGCTGAAAGTAGTAGTGAAGAGCTTGGTAAAACTTATCCAACCTCCATAAATCCTCCGAAGACGTAGCTGATCTATCACCGGTTTGTGCTGCCGCTCGGCTGAAGAAGCAGTACATGACTCGCCATTCGTGAAAGAACAAGAATAGAGGTTTCAACTTAGAATTGACAGAACAAGATCGCACGACATGAAAAAATGAATGTGAAGTTTTTCCTAACTCTGTAGCCTCTGGGGGATAAATACACACGTCTCCGTACAGATCCCTCCAACTCTACTAAACTTGTCCGTGAATTGTAAGGCCAACGTAACCTAGAGCTCTGATACCAACTTGTTACGACCCGGATTTTCCATCCTCGGGAGTCATGATGGTGCCTATTCGTAGAAGCTAGGCAAGCCACAAAATACTGAATATTCAATCTCTTTCATTTTTAATCCTTTTTAACTAATTAAATTAACAAGTGATCAACAAGTAAATAATAACGAAAGGTGAAATTAAGCGAAAGACTTAGATTAATATAATGCCAAAATAGTACGAAAATGCCAACATATGTCTCTACCCAGAAACCGGTGTCACAACATTCACGGACTGTCTATGAATACTACATACAAAGGTTTGAAAAAGGGATACAATCTGTCTCGGATACAAGTGATAACAGAACATGATAATAAATAGAAGAGAACGTCGGGCCTGCGGACGCCTGTAGGACTACCTCGGGATCTCTGTGGGCCGAAGACTAGCTCCTCCAAGTGCTCCGGTATCTGCACAGAGTGCAGAGTGTAGCATTAGCACAATCGACCCCATGTACTGGTAAGTGTCTGGCCTAACCTCGGCGAGGTAGTGACGAGGCTAGGACCAGACTCCAGATAAGCCTGTGCAGTTATATAATATATGACGAAAAATAAACAAGAACAAGCAGTTTAAATGGGAGGGGGTACATGCTTCGTGGAACATACCAAATCTAACAGAAACTTAATAAAACATGAAAGGACAATTCAATATCTACAACAATACAATAACAATACTGTTGTGTCTGATACACTCAAATTATACTGTAATAAATAGTGTAAAGCGGTCAGTGTCAAATATAATAACCCAACAAGTTTGGGGTCGAATCCCACAGGGAATAGGTGTGAAAAGCTACTTGATTAGTATATCACTTGACTTAAATCTTAATTCTATCCGGTAAATTGTAACAAGGGTATGATATAGTTGTAATTTGAAGAAATAACTAATGTTGAGATTTATAATGTAATTAATTGGATTAGAGAAACCAAGGTTGTGTCCCTTTCAATGAAATGTAATTCTACTGGTGTTAGTATGATATATTTCTAATGGAAGGTCCTTTTTGATGTGCAAATGATTTCTAAATGACTACCCAATATTTTTCAATATTTGGGTAGTATTTACTCTTTATGAGTTTTCCAAATACAAAAGAATTGCAATTAAGAACAATTAATATATGCCAAATAAAATCCACTTATTCCTAAGCAATTCTATTAAACAAGGATTAACGCCTTGAGTCTTTGATATTTACTCCCACCAAATTCTAACCCACTTTCCCAAGTAAAGCAAGAATTTAATGGCACTTGTTAGTGTTTGCAACCACAAACAATAAATGAAGAATGAGAAGTAAATGAACACCAACCAACCATTATATATATATATTCAATGGTAAACACCCATTCACATTACACCCCATTTAGGGTCCACAACCTTAGTATTTAAAGTTAGCTACTCATATTAAGATACAAAATGAAGAGAATATTTAGTGCCATAAAGCTTACAAAGTGAAAGATTCTTGATCCAAAAGCTTCCAAAAGAGAGGAATATTAAAACCTTGTATTGTAGCTCACAAAATCAGACAAGATAAGCCCACAAAATCATAATAAATCTATTTATAGAGGGCCAAAAGTTGAGACAGAAAACAGACAAAAATGCCCATTCAGGTCAAATATGCGACTGCATTTCTGTCACATAACAGACATGCGGTTCGCATTCTCTTCATGCCCATTGCACTTCAGAACCCTAGTTTCCAGGCCGTCGTCGTATTGTGGATTTGCGGTCCGCATTCCAGATATGCGATCGCATTCTGCGTCGTATTTTCCACCATCAGCATTTCTTTCCACGAGTTTGTGATCCATTATGCGGTCCCCAAACCTGTTATGCGATCACATTCTGGAGCACATTTCTTGCATTGGATTTTGGCCAACATTTTATTTTGATTTGCGATCCTTTGCACATTATGCGGCTCACATGTATGATTTGCGATCGCATCCTTCACTGCATTTCTATATTTGTGCTGCATTTTGCTCTTTTCTTGTCTTTTTATGGCCTTTTGCTTTCATTTTAATGCTCTTGTGTCCTTAAACCTCATGTACTGCTAAAATTACATAAATAAATGAGATAATTGCATTCAAAACAAGCTAAAATCTAAGCAATTTGCATTGAAATGTGCCGAAATTCTCCGGCACATCAACACCCCCAACTTAAACTCTTGCTTGTCCTCAAGCAACTAAAACGACACTATCCTATTCTAGACTCCATCTAACAGAAATGAAATGATAGTGAACGTGGACGGTGTCAGTTGTCAGCACTACAAACATGCATTTTTCAACTGTTTACCCTTCCTCAATCATCAATATTTACAAAGAACTAATCAACTTGTGAAACTTTGAGCCTCAGACAATGTGACAAAATGCTACCCTCAGTTGAGTGCACTTGCATTTGACTCAAAAACTCAACTTTTGTTCAACCTCACAGTTTATGTGCCCTCATTAGAAAAAAAGTACCAAAATCATAATATTTACAATGACAACAAAAAGGGACGAATTCACAAATGCACTCACTCTCAGAAAAGAGTTTCAAGTGTTAGAACATACCATACCATAGGCTTGCCCTTATTTTAATTCATCGCTTTATTCTAAGAACGCTCGGTTGGAGATCCCATAAGGACTTTTAAAGATTGTAATGTAGGTTTAGGGAAGGGTCAGATAAGCATTTAGGTACAAGTGACTATACCCTGCTTGAACACTAATCATATTTTTCTTTCTTGTGCTCTTTGCTTCTTTTCAAACCACAAAGCCTTCGTTTGTATCAACTTTTCCACCATTTAGCCACCTCAACTACCTATTTTATTCTCTTTAAGGCTCCTTATGCATAAACACTTACAAATCTTATACTTCTCTTTTTTTTATGCAAACTTTTCTTTAAGAGCTTGAGTAGTTTCATATTTTTGAGGTACACTTTCCTATGCTCATTGCACAAACTTGCTAATTTCCAGCTTGACACACACCGCCAACTTAGGCTTTTAGCCTTATTTTCAATACTCATGGAGTGACGGGTTCAAAAGAGGGAATTATTTCACAAAAAGGGAAAGTGTGTAATGAGGTAGCCAAAGAAAAGGTTAAAACCTCAAATGGGGTGACTAGTGATACTATCTGTACAATGCAAAGCCAAAAATTTATCACAAAAGTTATTCTTCACCATGCAACTTGCTTGTTTTAGTTCAAAACCACAATTCCGGAGGGGTATTCTTAATTCATACTTCACATACAAGAGACTAATTTTATTAGTACCAAATAATCCAAAAGTCTCCTCAACATCATCATCACCACCATCACCAGCAGTCTATTGAAATGATACCAATATGCGATGGTTATGCGATCGCCTAACCATTATGTGGACCGCATAACCATCGCAAACCTGGTTCCACAGAAAACCAAAACTTGAAATGCGATCGCAAATTGCACCGCAAAGTAAGAAATGCGATCGCAAAATGGTCGCAAAATTGTACTGAGAAATTGGGTGCAGTGCCTCAGTATGCGGTGAGTTTGCGGTCATTATATCAACTATGCGATTGCAAACTCACCGCATTTTGTCATCTTCCCTAGCCAATCTAGGGTTCGTTATGCGGCAAGAATGCGAACCGCATTTTGAATTTGCGGACAGCAAATACCATTGTTCCCAAACAAGCTAATCCTACCCTCAACAATGGAGGCCCTATTTCTTGCTACCCAACACCCCAGACATATTTTCTATCCAAAAACAACCACGATTATGGGCATACAACTACTGAAAACAACACAATAAAAAATAAAGAAAGATAATAAGAAGAAACATAGGAGAGACAAGAGTGAGATTGAAAATGGAAAATTAGGGCAAGGACACATACCAGTGAAGATGAGTACAGACACTATGGAGATTATGAATTGGTTTTCTTCCCTTGAATTGATTTTGCCCCTTTTTCAGTCTTTGTTTGCCTCTCGTTTGTTTTTGTTCTTTTTTTTTCTTTTTTTTTTCTTTTCTTCTGTTAGAACAATTTTCTTGTTTTTGTTTTGTTTTGAGTGTGTGAGAGATACGACGTACCTGACCATTTTACGGTGGGAAAGTCACCGCATAACACACTATGCGACCACATAAGTGTTATGTCATGGGTTGAAGTGACTGGCTGAATGGCTAAGAATGCGTTGCACAATGCGATCGCATAGTGAAGATGCAATTTGCAAAGTGCACAAATTCGTCGCATTTTGTTCCTTAATTTTAGCCAACACATCATGTTGGTTTGCGACCAAAATGCGGTCCGCATAGCAAAAATGTGACCGCATATTTGCAACAAACTTCACACAGTGATTTTTCTTCCCTTTCTTATGCATTCCTACCCAGTGTAATGATGTTTTGAATCCCCTGTACTCTAACACACACTTTAAATTGCTCAAGTAAATCTATCTACCAAAAATTAAAAATTTAAAGAACAAAAAGGGTGTTACCACACATGGATTGCCTCCCATGAAGTGTTTGATTTAACGTCACGACAGGATGAAGTTGGTGTTCCTTTGGATTCACTCAATGGTCGGGCACGGACCATCTTTGAGATACAGCTGCTCCACTAATTGTTTTTCTCCATCTGTACCCAAATAATGTTTGACTCGCTGGTCATTCACTTTGAAGGTTCGGAGCCCATCTTCTGATTCTAGTTCCACAGCTCCAAAGGGAGAGACATTTACCACTTTGAACGGACCGGACCATTTTGATTTTAACTTGCCCGGAAACAATTTGAGCCTTGAGTTAAAGAGAAAAACCGAGTCACCCGACTTGAACTCCCTCTTCAAGATATTTTTGTCATGGACGAACTTCATCCTTTCTTTATATATAGCTGCACTTTCATATGCATGGAAACGAAATTCCTCCATTTCGTTGAGTTGTGTTAACCTCAAATTTGCAGCCTTAGCCCAATCCAAGTTCAACCTCTTCAAAACCCACATGGCCTTGTGTTCCAGTTCCATGGGTAGATGACAAGCTTTTCCGAAGACTAACCGATAAGGAGAAGTACCAATAGGAGTCTTATACGCCGTGCGGTATGCCCACAATGCATCATCTAGCTTCCTTGACCAATCGGTCCTGTGTGCATTGACAGTCTTTGCTAGAATGCTTTTGATCTCCCGGTTGGACACCTCAACTTGAACACTAGATTTGGGATGATAAGGTGTGGCCACCTTGTGCTTGACACCATACTTCTCTAGCAGCCCCGTGAAAGCCGTGTTACAAAAATGAGACCCACCATCACTAAGAATGGCCCTAGGAGTGTCAAACATAGTGACTATGTTTTTCTTCAAGAATGGGGTCACACTTCTTGCCTCGTTGTTAGGCAAAGCAATTGCTTCTATATTTCATCCCACAAAAGCTCACAAAGGGACCCATAAAATCAATTCCCCAAACGTCGAAGATTTCTATCTCCATCACAAAGTGCATCGGCATTTCATGCCTTTTAGAGATTAATCCTTGCCTTTGACATTGGTCACAAGCCTTGCATTTGGTTGGCATCGTGATAGATTGACAGCCAATAGTAACTACATTCAAGCACCTTAGCCGCCGTTCGATTTCCTCCGTGATGACCCCCAACCGATGAGTCATGGCATGCCTTTAGAATTGGCATAATCTCTTCTTCTAGAACACATCTTCGGATGATGTTGTCGGCACAAACACGGAACAAGTATGGCTCTTCCCAATAATTTTGCCGAAAATCTCTCAAGAACTTCTTCTTTTGATAGGATTCCAATCCCTATGAAATAAGGTGACTCACCAAATAGTAGCAATATCAGCATACCAAAGAGTAAAAGTGCTAGATAGTGCCAATATTTGTTCATCCGAGAAGGCATCATTGATTTCAAGATCTCATTTGGCCTTCCTACTTCTTCAAGCCTTGATAAATGATCCGCCACTTGATTTTGAGTTCCCTTTTGATCCTTGACCTCGAAGTCAAATTCTTGCAACAATAAGACCCATAAAATCAACCGAGGCTTTGCATCCTTCTTTGCCATGAGATAGCGAAGAGCAACATGATCTGTCCTAACAAATAAGCCCGGAACTTCTCAAAGGCATAGACAATGGCAAGAAGCTCTTACTCAGTTACCGTGTAATTCATCTGTGCCCCATTGAGTGTCCTGCTTGCATAATAGACTGGCTGGAGAACCTTGTTCTGACGTTGGCCAAGAATTTCTCCAATAGCTACACCACTGGCATCACACATGAGCTCCAAAGGAAGAGACCAATCGAGTGTGACAATAATAGGTGCCGTGGTGAGACTTTCTTCAATTCCTCAAAATCTTTGAGGCATTTCTCATCAAACACAAATTTGGCGTCTTTCTCAAGGAGTTTGCACATAGGATTTGCAATCTTGGAAACATCCTTGATGAAACGCCTACAGAATCCGGCATGCCCTAAGAAACTTCGAACACCTTTGACGGAAGTAGGTGGAGGAAGCTTGGAAATAATATAGATCTTAGCCCGGTCAACCTCTATGCCATGTTTTGAAATTTTATGCCCCAATACGATGCCTTCATCCACCATGAAATGGCATTTCTCCCAATTGAGCGCAGTGTTGGTTTCCTCACATCTCTTAAGCACTTGTCGAAGATTGTTAAGACAATGCTCAAAAGAGTCACCTACTACCGAGAAGTCATCCATAAAGACCTCTAGAAAATCCTCCACCATGTCAGAGAAAATGGACATCATGCATCTTTGAAAAGTCGCCGGAGCATTGCACAAACCAAATGGCATCCGGCTAAAGGCAAAAGTTCCATAGGAGCAAGTGAATGTCGTCTTATCTTGATCCTCCAATGAGATGTTGATTTGGTTGTAGCCAGAATATCCATCAAGGAAGCAATAAAATGACCTTTCCGCTAGCCGATCAAGCATTTGATCAATAAAAGGCATAGGGAATGGTCTTTGCATGTGGCACTGTTGAGCTTCCGATAATCCATATACACCCTCCAACCGGTCACTGCTCTTGTTGGGATGAGCTTATTTTTTTCATTTTCAATTACGTTCATGCCTTCGTTTTTCATCACACAATGCACTGGGCTCACCCAAGAACTATCGGCAATAGGGTAGATTACCCCGGCATCCAACCACTTGATGATTTCTTTATTTACCACCTCTTGCATTGACGAGTTCAACCATTGTTGATGTTCCACACTTGGTTTCGTTTCACTCTACAATTGGATCTTGTGTTCACAAATTCCCGCAGGAATCCCTCGGATATCCGTAATTGTCCATCCAATGGCTTCCCTATGCTCCTTCTAGAATTCCAACAATTGTTCCACCTGCACATCATTCAACAAAGAAGAAATGATTACGGGTAAAGTATCATTGGATCCAACAAATTTATACCTCAAGTGTGGTGGAAGCGGTTTGATCTCTAGTTGTGGTGGCTCGATAATAGAAGACTTTGCGGGCGGAGTGGCTCTATCCTCCAAGTCGAGAGAGAGCTTAGCCGGAGCATAAGTGTAAGATCCAAGCCCCTCCAATGCATTTACCGATTCCATATATCCTTCTATATCTTCACCATCAAAATCCACCAAAATAGCCATCAAGGCCTTGCCGAGGCATTGTTCTTCCATTTTCATTTCAACCGCATCCTCTACTTCATCAACAACATCTATCACTGAGATGTTTTCATACTCATGCGGTAGTTTCATGCCCTTGCTTGCTTGGAATGTAACTTCCTCATCATTCATACGTAATTTTATCTCATTCTATTCCGAATCCATTAGTGCCCTTCCCGTGGCAAGGAATGGTCTTCAAAAAATGATAGGGATCTCTTTGTCGAAATAACAATCAAGGATTATGAAATTGGCAGGCAGATGAAACTTTTCCACTTTTACAAGTACATCGTCAACAATTCCCACCGGTCGTTTGATGGACCGATCGGCCATTTGCAATCTCATACTTGTGGGCCTTGGCATACCTAACCCCGCTTTCTTATAGATGGAAAAAGGCATTAAGTTGATGCTAGCCCCATTATCACAAAGGTCTTTTGCAAAATCACGTGCCCCAATAGTACATGGAATGGTGAAAGCTCCCGCATCTTCTTTCTTTTGAACAGTGGATGTTGCAATGATGGAACTAATCTGGTGAGTCACATTCACCACTTCATTCTTTGTAGTTCACTTCTTGGTGATAAAATCTTTCAAATATTTAGCAAACCCCGGCATCTCTTGAAATGCTTCCACAAATGGAATATTCACCAATAATTGCTTGAGAATGTCGTAGAAGTTTTCAAGTTTGCTATCATCAACCTTTCTTGCGAGCCTTTGAGGGAATGGAGGAGGAGGTCTAGGAATAGGTAGAAGAGTTTTTGGTGTCTCTTTTACCATTTCCTTTACCTTTTTCCGGTCCTCTTTTTGCACTTGCAACTCTTCCGGAATCTTTTCAATTTCGATAACACTTGGATCTTAAAACTTAACCCCTTGCTCGGACTCTTCTACTTCAACCGTTGTTCACCCTCTCCTTGTAGTAACTTCCCGCTCCTAGTAGTAATTGCCATGATGTGAGAAGTTGGGCCACTCCAACTACCCCTTGGGTCTGCAATTGTGTCACTAGGGAGTGTTCCTTTTTGCTTCGGGTTTTGTTCCCTTGAGAGGTCTCTCATTTGCATCTCCAATTTTGGATGGATGCGGTATGAGAGCCAACAAGCTCGGTCATGTTCCTCACAGAAGTGTCATATTTTTCTTGATTTTGCAATACCCATTCAAGCATCCCTTCCAACTTAGATTCACTTGAAGAACCTTGATTTGAATATTGACCCTTCGAAGGAACATAAAGGTTTGAACTCCGGTTAGAAAAGTTGTTGTTGTTATTCCAATTCCCTTGGTTTGAGCCACCTTGGTCATTTCGCTATTGTTGGTGGCCTTGCCCTTGTGGATTAGGCCTCCATTGGTTTTGTTGTCCTTGACCTTGGTATTGTTGTCTTTGATACCTTCCTTGAGGGTTTTTGATCTAGTTGGCAATCCTTATTTGATATAGCTTGCACATCCTCCACTACATTCACCTTTTTTGTTTGACCTGTGAACATTTTTGTTAACACATTGACACTTGTGGCAAGCCCTGCAATTATTTGGTCCCTCTCTTGATTCTCCTTAATCAGGTTGGCCAAGGAAGGAGAACCATATGCAATTCCACCTGTGGTATCCTTAGAGTGCCAAGCTTGATTATGTTTTGCCATTTTGTCAAGTATTTGTGTGACCCTTGCGAATGATTTGTCCATAAAAGATCCGTCAACTGCATTCTTCGCTATAGCTTGGTTCCCAAGCCCATATAGAATTTCTCCAACAAGATAGAGTCCGGAAAACCATGATTGGGAGACCTCAACAAATATAATTTGAATCGATCCCATGCCTCATGTAGATGTTCCCCCGACTGTTGCTTAAAGAAGAAAATTTTATCTCGAAGCTCGAACTTCTTGCTTTGTGGGAACCATTTAGCTAAAAGTGCCCGGACAAGTTCAGGCCAAGAACAGATGGAATTTGGTGGCAAGTTTTGGAGCCACCTCCTTGCGTCTCTAGCTAGTGAGTATTTGAACACCCTCAACCTTAGGTTATCATCTGAGACATTGTTTTTCTTATGTATAGCACATACTCCCATGAAGTTCCTAAGGTGTTGTGTTGGATCATCATCGGTGGAATTCCTGAAAAACCCCTCTGCTTTGAGCATTAGGATTAGACCATGTTCCACTTTGAAAGTTGAAGCACCAACAACCAGAGGTACAATATCATTTGTATCCTCAATGTACTCATCTATGTCCGCAAAAGGATTTTCATCCACTTCTTCCTCGAAGTCTGACATGTCTTTCTATCAACACCAAGCAAAACAAGCGAAGTGTGATGGAATAGAATCAGACGTAAATTAAAGCACACACTAATTAGTAATTTCAAAATCGTATTCCCCGGCAACGGCGCCAAAATTTGATACACTCAAATTACACTGTAATACATAGTGTAAGGCGGTCGATGTCAAATATAATAACCCAACATAGTTGGGGTCGAATCCCAAAGGGAATAGGCGTGAAAAGCTACTTGATTAGTGTATCACTTGACTTAAATCTTAATTCTATCCGGTAAATTGTAACAAGAGTGTAGTGTAGTTGTAATTCGAAGAAATAAGTAATGTTGAGATTTAGAATGTAATAAATTGGATTAAAGAAAACAAGGTTGTGTCCCCTTCAATGAAATGTAATTCTACCGGTGTTAATATGATATATTTCTAATGGAAGGTCCTTTTTGATGTGCAAATGATTTCTAAATGACTACCCAATATTTTCCAATAGTTGGGTAGTATTTACTCTTTATGATTTTTCCAAACATAAAAGAGTTGCAATTAAGAACAATCAATATATGCCAAATAAAGCTCACTTATTCCTAAGAGATTCTATTAAACAAGGGTTAACTTGAATCTTTGATATTTACTCCTACCAAATTATAACCCACTTTCCCAAGTAAAGCAAGAATTTAATGGCACTTGTTAGTGTTTGCAATCACTAACAATAAATGAAGAATGAGAAGTAAATGAACATCAACCAACCATTATATATATATTCAATGGTAAACACCCATTAACATTAAACCCATTTAGGGTCCACAACCTTAGTATTTAAAGTTAGCTACTTATACTAAGATACAAAATAAAGAGAATATTTAATGCCATAAAGTTTACAAAGTGAAAGATTCTTGACCCAAAAGCTTTCAAAAGAGAGGAATATTAAAACCTTGTATTGTAGCTCCCAAAATCAGACAATATGAGCCCACAAAATCACAATAAATCTATTTATAGAGGGCCAAAAGTTGAGACAGAAAACAGACAAAAAATGCTCTTTCAGGTCAAATATGCGACCGCATTTCTGTTGCATAACAGATATGTGATCCGCATTCTATTCATGCCCATCTTACTTCAGAACCCTAGTTTCCAGGCCGTCATCGCATTGTGGATTTGCGGTCCGCATTCCAAATTTACGATCGCATTCTGCGTCGCATTTTCCACCATTAACATTTCTTTCAACGAGTTTGCGATCCATTATGCGGTCCGCAAACCTATTATGCGATCGCATTCTAGACTGCATTTCTCGCATTGGATTTTGGCCAACATTTTGTTTTGATTTGCAATCCTTTGCACATTATGCGGCTCGCATGTATGATTTGCGATCGTATCTTTCACCGCATTTCTACATTTGTGCTGCATTTTGCTTTTTTCTTGTTTTTTTGTGGATTTTTGCTTTCATTTTCATGCTCTTGGGTTCTTAAACCTCATGTACTGCAAAAACATTAAAATTACATAAGTAAAGGAGATAATTGCATTCAAAACAAGCTAAAATCTAAGCAATTTGCACTAAAATGTACCGAAATTCTCTGGCACATCATCGGCGCGCAACCCGATCCCTTATCATTTGACATTGTTGTAGCATGCAACCCGATCCACAAATATAACTGTTGCGGCGTGCAACTCGATTCAATATAATACCTGTTGCGGCGTGCAAGCCAATCAAATATAATATATGTTGCGGAGTGAAACTCGATCCAACATAATATCTGTTGCGACGTGCAACCCGATCCAATATAATATTTGTATGCGGCGTGCAACCCGATCCAATATAATATCTATTGCAGCATGCAACCCGATCCAATTTAATATCTGTTGCGGCATGCAACCCGATCCATATATAATATTATTGCGGCGTGCAACTCGATCCATATATATATAATAAAAATGTTGTAGTGTGCAAACCGTTCCAAATATACAATGAACAATAATTATAACAACAGTCCCGGCAAGGGATCACTAACGAACCACACTATCACGACAAGGGAATCGACAACATAAAATAAGTATGTCCCGGCAAGGGAGAAACAACTATAACCAAATCTAAATCTAACATCTAACTACCTCAACTATAACTCAACTTGTTACAACATCTAACTATCTCAGCTATAATCAAACTTGTTACAATACTTGACTACCTCTGCTATAACCAAACTCGTTCCGACACCTAACTACTTCAACTATAACCATAATCCCTACCCAACACAAAGAATCATCAACCTACGCGTCCGAAATGCTAAATTAAGAACACAATGCAAGGGAAGCACAACTCAACATTAGCCCGGCAAATGGGCAACATAATGATCTATTCTCTTTCTCACTTTTACTTCACAATTCACTTTGCAACTCAAGCCAATGCTCTAGAGTTTCAATATCACTTATACTTCCACAATTCATTATACAACTGGAGCCAACGCTCTACAATGTTTATAGGTCACAATTCCTTCCACAACTTTACACAACAAATGGAAATCTTTACCAAAGCATGAATAATACAACGAATTCATGAAAATCACAATATAAGACTCACGGTCATGCTTGACACCAACGTATAGATACTCGTCACCATGCCTATAGGTTGTACTCAACAAGAAGCAAATAGCAAATAGGACACAACTCCTAATCCCTCAAGCTAAGGTTAGAACGAACACTTACCTCGAACTTTTACGGCCAACTCAAGCCTTGAACACCGCTTTTCCTTTTAAATTTAGCTCTAATTCAATTGTATCTAGACATAATCGACTTAATAACATCAATAAACGCTAAACAATCCAATTCAAATGCTTAATTATAACTTTCTATCATTCTTCCCAAAAATCCAAAAATTGACCCGGGGCATGCTTGGTCAAAATACGAGGTTCGGACCAAAACCCGATCACCCATTCACCCACGAGCCCTAATATTTAATTTGTTTTGAAATTCGACCCCAAAACGAGGTCAAATTCCCAAATAATCAAAAAGCCCTAACTCTACCCAAATACCTAATTTTCTTCCCTTATTCACATGATTTAAGCCTAGAAATCTAATGGGTGTTAATGAAAATTGAAGAAAATGAGTCTAAGATTACATACCTATGAACTTGTGGTGAAATCCTCTGTCAAAAATCGCCCAATTTGGAGTTAAGATAAAGAAGTTATGAAATTTTGAATAAATCCGGAAATGGCTACTGTTTTAAGTGCTGGGCGACAGTGTTCATCGCGTTCGCGAGAACATTGTTGCGATCGTGAAGGGATACCAGTAAGTGGACATACGCGATCGCGAGTCCTACCACGCATTCGTGAAGGGTTGTCCCCCCCTGACCTTCACGTTTGCGGACAAGTGTACGCGTTCGCATAGAGGGACGACTATATCCCAACCCACCTCCAATTTTACACTACGCGTTCCTATCACATAAGTTGTGTTCGTGATGAGAAATCCCCCAGTGCTCCACGTTCGCGATGAACAATTCCACCCCTGTCCCCATTTACCTTACGCGATCGCGAGAGTCACTACACAATCGCGATGAACAACAGGCCTGAGCACATGTAGTAGAAATTATGCAACTTTTTCTTAAGTCTAAAACTTCCCAAATCACATTCGAAACACACCCAAGCCCTCGGGGCTCCTAACCAAATAAACGTACTAACTCAACAACATCATACAAACTTATCCGTGCGATCAAATCGCTAAAATAACCTCAATAACAATGAATTAATCCTCAAAATCAAAGAACTTTTCTCAAACTTCATCAAATATCAACTTTAGCAATTTAGGTCCGAATCACGTCAAATGATATTCGTTTTCCATCAAATTTCACAGAAATATCTTAAATCATATATAAGACCTGTACCGAGCACCGGAACCAAAATACAGGCCCAATATTAAACTGTTCTAATCAAATTTCATTTCGAATTTCCTTAAACAATTTCAAAAAACAATTTCCTTCAAAAATTCATTTCTCAGGCTTGGGACCTCAGAATTCGATTCCTGGCATACGCTCAGGTCCCATATTTTCCTACGGATCCTTCCGGACTGTCAAATCATGGGTCCAGATCCGTTTATCCAAATTATTGACCGAAGTCAAATTAACTCATTTTATAGCCAAATTTTATCATTTTTCATAGATTTTCATATTTAAGCTTTCTGGCTACGCGCCTGGACTACGCACGCAAATCAAGGTGATGATAAATGAGGTTTTCAAGGCTACATAAACTTAGAATTTAATTTAAAATTAAGTGATGACCTTTTGGGTCATCACACCACCTATAGTAAGGCACATAATGACACTTACGTATAAGACTTATACAAGTTTGGTTTCCTTTATACAAAGTTTGGTTTCATTTGATTTCATTTATACAACCTTTCTTCCTAATTCAAAATATCTCATAAACAGACGCTAAAACTTAAATCTAGCGAGCTTCCAACAAAAATTCTTGCGACCAAATCAATTCCAGCGATAAATTATTAACACCTTAGCAATGTAAAATTTTGCGGTTCTAAAGGAGTACGGTGCAGCCTTTTCCAAGAATATTATACGAATTTTTTCCTACTCCAGGTATGTTAAGGCTATCCCTTTTTTCTTTTAAGCATGATCTAAATTATACATAAGAAACGAGCAAACGCACAATTTTCATAAACGACTCAATCCATAGAAATACTAGGGGTCTCTATGTTCTTGATTCCCCATGTGACATATATTATATCTTCTATTCATGGGTCTCAGAATAATATGCAGTTAATAAATTTTATCCGAAGGAAATGTTGATATTATTAACAATTTTCATGCATTTCATTCATTTATACATGTATATTGATCCATGATCAGATGAGTATATATGATATAAGATATGGGAAAAGGTTACAGTGTTATATACGCACCACCACCTAATAGTTGGTATATGTTGATGATGTTGCCCACAGTGACCGAGACGATATGATGGGATGCCCTTAGAGGCTTGATGATGTTATGTACCCCTATACATATGCATGACATGACATTTATATGCACGTGCATGGCATTATAAATGTTTCAAAATTTACAAAGTTATTCAGACTTACAGATGGCCTTCTTTATTCCATTTTTCATCTATGTCTTTTATGTACTGATTTTCATGCCTTACATACTCAGTACATTATTCTTACTGATGCCCTATGCGGGCATGCAAGCCGACGGTCTCCCTTCTTAAGATCCTTGATCAATGAGAGTTGGCGTGCTCCATTTGATCTGGAGCTGCGTTTGATTTTGGATATATATATATATATATATATATATATATATATAT